>JAHHFK020002338.1:0-59004 GCA_024533555.2 Aedes koreicus | reverse complement strand
TGTATGTATGTATGTAAGGTAGCCACCATCCCTTCTAAGACCTTGTCATGTATGCAGCTCCACTTAATAGCAAGATCAAATTGAGTTGCCGGGTTGTATTCACAGTAACGCTGTATGAAGGGCCAAAAACGGTGGGGCGGACCCGTAAGCAGAGACACTTACGCGAAACCCGCGGGAACATGAGATTCTCCTTCCAACGATACGATCCAACAAATCGAATAACCCAATTCACAATACTTATTAAGCTTTCTACGGGATGGCTTGTTAAGAAGGGCGCGTCACTCTCACTGAAACTGTTGGAGTAGAATTCACAGCATCACAATCGAATCGGTAGGATAAATAAAATGATACTGTTTGTTCCCTCCTAGACGCCGGTTGTCATACCACTCCATTGTCCAATTCCAGCTTGAGTGATACCCTGATGCTCCCTCCTTTCCCAATATATATTCAGTGTCATATAGTAATATTTAAAATCTTGTGAATTAATATTATAATTATAAAAATATAGTGAATGAATATTATAATGACAAATAATATAGTGAATGAATATAAGAATGATAATAGCACTTCCATTTGTGGACCTGAAAGTTAGACAATGTAGCTGCGAGAAAAAAAATTGATATTAAATTATCTCATAAAACTTGGGATACCTATGAATGATCTGAAATTATATAGCAATAGAATAGTAAACCTAAAATGTCGATGTGCTGTTCCGTTTCCTTGCAATAATTTATGTAGTGAGTCTCATCGGAAAAAGTGATTTTAATGAACTGAATTTAAATGCAATTATGTCACATCATTTAATATCATAACATAAAATAATAAACTGACTTTATAATATAAAATAATAATACCAGCAGACCAGTAAACTATAGTAGAATACATATATCCGTAACTAAGCTCACCATCCACTCTTCGAAAGACTTCCACTGTTGCAGTTTCTATTGGATTAAGATCTACTAAGATTAGAATTGGTTTTCACAATAATAGTCAGAGAACATAATAAACGTGGGTACAAGATGTATCTGACATCTACTGGTATGTTACTGAAAATAAAAATTAGATGCGTATTAATATCATAATAATATTAAGGAAAAAAACTGAAAACAGCTAATAATAAGGCGAAATAAATTTCATATGAGTATGAATCCAAAAACTGAATCTTAATAAAACAAACATACAAAAAGATAATAAAATTAATAAATGATACTTTATGTCTGTGAAATAGGAAATGAATGATTGTAAACTGCTTGGTTTTAAATTAATATATATTTTTGATGAATAAGGAAAGAGCTTTTCTTAAGTAGAACTTTTCAAATATGATTTTTTCCAAAAAAAAAAAAAAATATCAAAAACTTTTCTATCTTTTTAAATGAATAACGTAGGTTAGATGAGCTATAACTGACAAGGATGCATATATGCGAAGCTGAAAATGACTTATAAAAAAGCATACAAAATGTAATGCATGGATGTTATCATATACAATGATAAAAATTTCATTTTTATTTAAATGTCTGCAGATTGTGGTCCTGCTGCAATTGTACCATGAACCTGAAGGCTAAGACAATGTATCATAGCCACGAGAAAAAAAATTGATTTAAAATTATTTTACAAAACTTGGGATATCCATGGATGATCTGAAATTGTATAGTATATAAGGAATCATGGGATATAAAGCATATAATGAACCTAAAATTTCGATGTGCTGCTCTGCTAATAAATGTGATATAACCACAAAGGAACTGACTCTTAGCTTCGGGTCTTGATCCCTACTGAGCCCTTGCGGCACGTCAAGCCGGCCAGTTCAGAGTAGAAATTTATTAATTCGATGACATCAATTCCTTCACACCAACAAGGAGTCATACGGCAACTTTTCAGTTATGTCACTGACATAACTCACCCTTCAGTTTTTTTTTCTGTACACAACAGGGTTGCAACGATTGGCGATGCATAGGATTCACCACCAGCTCGCAGGTGGCTGTCATAAGAATGACCTTCGCAATATCCCGATTGTTATGGTGCGAGAACATTATTTCTATTTTAATAAGTGTGCAACATGTTAATAGGTACTTGGTTTCTTGAAAAATTGATAAAGTTTCTGATGAATCGCCTTTGATATTCTGCAAATTTTAATACGTCGCACGACTAGGTTCTGTTGAAATCATAATTTGGCCACTTTTACGGAGCGTCCACTGTCTTTCTATGTCCAGTATGCTCGTGACCTGGATACATGGTATCTTATCAATTATCATGTTTCATACTTATGGATTTTTAGCAGTTAGGAAGTCAAATTAGTGCTACTTGGCGATGATTGTCGTAGATGGCAAACTCATTCATAAATGGTCTACATATAATCGGCAGGCACAGATATTAAGCGGTAAATTTCTTTCCAATCCAAGATGATTAGCCATATTCATAAAATTCATACTTCAACGATTACTTTGAGTTTATAAAATATGAATATTGGTTATAATATTATCGAAAAATAGTTGGAATGCATTATTCGTAACTATTTTTGAATGCATAAGAAAGGTTAAAGTGTTGTTTTAAGAGGTAAATGAAGTTTCCATAGCGCATGCTTACATGAAGAATGCCGCCAAAAAGGTAGCCAGTGGAAAGATGGGGTTAGCAAGAAGTAAGCCGACCAGATTTTAGCCAGCAGAACAACTTTGAACACGGTTTTCGGTCCTCATCAGGGCTTCAAACATATCAGAAGAGTTGTTAAGAGTTTATAATGATAATGCAGTCCTACGTCAAGAATGCGATCTCGCCTCGGACACCACCCTCCAATTTTGTTCCTTCATTATGGAAAGTTTTAAATTTTATTGTGATTCAATATAGTTCTTCATTTCAACCAAAAAACCCAAATTTAGCAATGACTCGATTTACCGAAAAACGATTTCAAAATATGAACCGCCCATAAAGCACCAATCTCACGGTGCCAGTCCAAATTTGTGCAAGCCTTTCGCGAATAATGGCAAACCGGGGGTTTTAAAGTGCACCCAAAGATGAGCCCTCTGCTGAGCGTTTGCATTTGCCAGCTTTTAAAGATCACCGGGTCGTCGACTCGCGTCAGCACTTGAAACATACATGTGCCGGTGTAAATAACAACCTTCTTCTTTCTCCCCTTCCCACTACTTATGTCAATGAACGTCTTCAAGACAACAGAAGAAGGCTACGGTGGGCAAGACAAAAAGTGAGATAATTTAATTTACGCGTTTTTCTTCTTCTTTATTTTAATTAATTCGATATAGAAAAATCATCTTTTTATTTGCCTGAATGTTCACACCGACCCTGTGCGATTTTTACAAGACGCAGTAGTTGGTAAGTAACTGTGCGTGCACTATCGAGGTTGAGAAAGACTTCCAGCAGCTAGACGGAGATCATCCCCGGCGTCAGCGACTTAGGTAATCTGATCTATGCGCCCCGCTTGGCCAGAGGTTGCCGTGGAACTGCCCATTGGACAATTCGTTTCGATTTTGCAAACCACGAACGGAGAGTGTACGGAGCCCTGTGCAGTCTTAAACGATTTGAACTGCGTGACCCCTTCCGGGATGTTCAAACAGCTGTCTTGCCGATTTGACTGGGTTGTTGCTCATTCTGCTGACTCAGTAGCTCGGCAGAAGTAATTGATATAGTAACAGCAGCATTCCCTTTTGACCGATGGGGCGCTGGATCCCACGGATTTGGAATGAACAAACCGAACGAACGGTGGTAGGTGGTCTATTGCCCAGAAGTCAATTTTCAAATTAATGACTAATTTGCGATCAAATTATCCCACACCGATTCCTAATACCTTGCCATTAGAGGGTTTGAATTGACCAATCGCATGACTAAATGGTGTTCGGAGTTTGCGGAGTAATGTGATTTGCATTCACCGTGGCTTCCATTGTGTGATGGCTGTAACTGACGTGATGTGTGTCTATGTGTCTTAAAGAAACGATTGCAAGCGTATTTCGATGCAATTGAGGGGTTCGCATATTTTGATTTGCGCAGCTTGAAAGAATGATTTGTTGGCTGGTTCCAAGACGAAAAATTTAATCTTCAGCATTTCATTTCATTTTTACAAGCTGTAGATCATTGTCAAATTTTCAGCGACGGATCCGAGATTTATGCGTTTTCGATCCAGATGGAACTCAATCACGATCCGAGGTCCGGATTGCGGAACCTCTCGTCAAAATATTCGATCGTTGTGCAAGCTCGACTGACGCTGTGATCGATCGTGTCCTCCGCCCAGCTGTTGCAGTTCATGCTGTTGGCAGTCGGGAGTCAATTCGTGATCTTCATTGGCAGACAGTACCCTAACTGAAGCACCATCTGGCTGATTGCACTAGAGAAGACGATCCCCGCCACCATCAGCTGCAGCCTCACTTGAAACGAGATTAATTAGAAGTCATAATTCACCGCTGATCATGGCCTGTGTTCAAAACCGGAGCAGCTTCCCCGCTATGTAAACTGTTCAATTTTTCCTCAATCGGACCGAAGTAAATGGTATTCCATTTTTGGACCTTTGAAAACGCCAAACAACGAAGCCTTCAATTCCGATAATGATGGGTCATTTAATGACCTCTAAGCCCCCGTGTGGTGATCGGGTGGTATTTCTCGGCATTCGCATCTTCTGAGAAGTGTTAATTTTAAGGGCAAGCTATTAAACTCCCTGTGACGAGCCACACAAGATTGTCGTTTGCCGTGACATCAATGTTTACAAGGGGCACATCTCATGTGTGTCGTTCATGTCGTTTCTTTTCATGGTGGATTCATGCCACCAAAGACGGATTTATACTTGATTAACCTTTCACCCGATAGAGTTGATGGGTCGCGATTATGCTCATCTTGTTGACGCGCATGGGTGAAATGGTAAACCTCAAAAATGTCAGTCATCGTTTGGAAGGTGTGCAATGGGTGGCGAATTGGGTCCAACGGATCAGCGTTTAAGGATTCACTGCGAGTTTATTTGATCTGCCTATGAGAGCCAAATGTTTGGAAGATTTTCGATAAAACAAACTACACATTTATCAGGACCTTAATCTTATGCTTATGTAGAAACAGTTCTATCGTTGACTATTTCAAGTAAGATAGAGACGCAAAGGCCAGTCGATTGGAAGAGTTTAAGGACTGTATCGTTAATTATGAGTACAACTAAAAATTGCTGTACATCGTGTCCAATATATTCTCATACAAAATAAAACTCTATTTATTTCAAATCGATAATCCAGATTTTATTGATAACTTCACCCATTATATTGCAATATAATACTGATCAACTACAGCATATGTTTTGGAATAACACCGCATTTAACCTTCTTGACCAGCTCCAGACGTTTTTCGAAACCGTCACAGGCTTCCATCGGCATTTCGTCCCGGGTTTGAATTGGTTCATATTAGACGCCCTGTGGTCATTTACCTTCGTCAGCATGTATGACCATACGAAATAATCCAAGGGATTCAGATCTGGTGAACTGGGAGGCCATTCATTCTTGTCCAAAAAGTCGGTCAAATTTTCTCGGCACCAGGCACGAGATTTGCAGTATGCGATGGCGCTCCGTCCTGCTGAAACACATTGTGATCGTCTCCAAACACCTTGATCATCTTGTGCATATGGCTTGACAACTTTCTCCAAAACTTCCGTTTTATAATATACGGCATTCATTTTAACGTCTTTTTCGATGCAAACCAGTGGTAATTTGCCTCGCTTGCAAATTCCTCCCCAAACCATCACTGACGCAGCACTTTGGAACCGTGGAATATTCCTATCACTCTCTGGAACAGTTCTCGAAGAGAGAGCCCACCATCTGTCGTTCTGGACATTGTGGGATTGTTGCAAGACGAATAACTTTTCGTCGGAAAAGATAAATTCTTCCCCACCGTGCCGCGACAAAAGCAGACTTGCTCTTCGATTCGTTTCTGTTTGGAAGGTTCCGAAACTTCGTGAACCTTACGTTTCTTAAAAGCTTGGAATCCGAGGTTATTTTGCAGTATATTGTGCATTGACGACCCCGAAACATTCAGATCTGCGGCCATTTTACGTACAGAGCGCTGTGATTTTCGTCTAATCCGTTCCCTGACCACTTTAACAACTCGTGCAGTCCGCACCGTACGAGTACGACCGGATCTTTTCCGGTCATCCAACGAGCAGGTGTCACGATACCTTCGGATGGTTCGGTACACAAAATCCCGCTCTACTGCGAGGTTTTTCAAATTTCTGAAAATACCTTTCAGCACGAAACTCCTTCATCGCTGGTAAAAGATAAACACCGAATGTAAACAATCGGACATAACCTAAAAGCGTTTGTATAAACATAGTGCAAAACTACACCACCACATACGTGAAGCATGTTGAGTAATTGCATGACACCAAT
Organism: Aedes koreicus; assembly: GCA_024533555.2. Lineage (NCBI taxonomy): Eukaryota > Metazoa > Arthropoda > Insecta > Diptera > Culicidae > Aedes > Aedes koreicus. Next base: position 52,645 of record JAHHFK020002338.1, on the reverse strand, counting down.
GCAAGGAAAAAGTGTATGGGAATATATTGGACCCGGCGTATTGAAATATGTTTTATTTATTTTTACGAATTTCACGCCAACTCGTCTTCGTAATTGGCAGCACCCTCTCAGAATCCAATGAAACTTTGTGGGAGGGTAGACTATATCTTTTCAAGCAACTTTGCATATATTTTTTTCAAAATTTATCTAGACTACCATTTGAAAAGGGCTTCTTAAGTTTTTTGATCGATTTTTTTTTAAATCAACATAACTCAAAAAGGAAAAGACTTACAATGTATCGGTGACTTTAAGAAAATCGTCCTAACTTTTATGGAAAAAATTAAAAAAAATTGTAAAATCGATTCTTACACGCAAAAAAATAATATTTTGAAATTTAAAGTCGATTTGCAAGAAATGCCTTCTTAGAATTGGACGAATTTTTTTTCTAAAAAAGGCAATATAATTGTCTAAAATTTCGCCAAACATTGCAAGATGGGCACTTTTAAGGAAAAAAAGTTTTTCTAACAACAAATTTTCTATGTCAACATAACTCAAAAAGGAAAAGACTTACAAAAATGTAATGTATGGGTGACTTTTGGAAAATTGTCTTAGGTTTTATGAAAAAAATTGTAAAAATTATAAAGTCGATTCTTAGACGCCAAAAAAAAAATATTTTAAAACTTAAAGTCAATTGGCAAATTATGGCTATCTTAGAATTGGTCGAAATTTTTTCTTAATATAGGTGATATAATTGTCTAAAAGTTCACGATACATCATGAGATGGGCACTTTGAGGGAAAAAAATTTCTTACAAAAAAATTTTCATGTCCAATTTTTACCGTGTATCGCGCCAACTCTTCTTATAATTTGGTCCTAAAACCTTATGGAAGCCAATTAAATATAATTTTAATGACAATTTGGTTTTTTAAAGGGTCTTAAAATGTTGGAAAAATTTAGGCTACTATATGAAAAGGGCTTATTTTTAAATTATTAATAATTTTTATTTTTTATAATAAAAAAAAAAAAAAAGGGGGTTGTTCCTTTTTATTAAAAAAAAAAAAAAAAAAAAAAAAAGAAGAACAATATATAGAAAAACAAAAGCTTTATCATAATATCTGAAGTGTTAACGCATAACTCAATAGTTTAAAAATTTATTAAACAAATAAATTAAGACAAATATGGAAAACAAAACTTTATCATAATATTAATTTCCATAACTCAATAGTTTCCAATAAAATTCACACCCAGCCACCAGAATCATTCGAATGGCGACACGACGTAGTGAGCACGCTATCATCTATTCCAACACCGGAACGCATCGAAGCTTGTATTATGGAAGCCCTCGATCCCCCCACCGTAGTCGAGACATTCCCGCCAGCGACCTGCAGCCGTCCCGGCCCTACGTGTGGGTGTGGGGAAAGGGTCTTCCAGATCGCAATCTCAGGCAAGTACGAATCTGTTAATCACCCGACAAGACCTGATTCGCCCTCGGTTTACAGCATATATCCATTGTTTCCTGGCGCTTCTCAACAATCATCGCTTGTAAGCCAAATGCCGAGACGCACCGAAGATTGGATTATGGAAGCCCTCGATCCCCCCACCGTAGTCGAGCCATTCCCGCCAGCCACCTGCAGCCGTCTCGGTCCTACGTGTGGGTGTGGGGAAAGGGTCTTCCAGAACGCAAATTCAGGCGAATACAATTCCGTCAACCCCCAGACAGGACCTGATCCGCCCTCCGATTCCAGGCTACTTTTGGTTCCGAACACCGTACGTCAGCGTTTATCATCCAGCAGCACAGCGACTGGTGAAACAAGGCGCCTGAATACACGAAAGTTACGCATCTACTACCAGAACGTCCGTGGCCTGCGCACGAAGATCGATTCGTTCTTTCTTGCTACTGTTGGTTCGGAGTATGACGTAATAGTGCTAACGGAGACGTGGCTTGATGATAGCATTTTGTCAACGCAGTTGTTTGGAAGCTCATTCACGGTATTCAGGACAGACCGAAGCAGATTAAATAGTCGGAAATCGCGTGGTGGAGGAGTTTTGATTGCCGTCTCCCGTAAGCATTGTTGCTGCATTGATGCAGCGCCTGTTAGCGATGCCCTTGAGCAGCTTTGGGTAAAAGTTAAAATCGAAAGATCATCTGCTAGTATCGGGGTGTTGTATTTGCCACCTGATCGTCGAGACGATGTAAACCTCATTCAGCAACATGTTGATTCCATTGGTTCCGTGCTATCGTTCTTAAAACCTAATGATATAGCTCTCCAGTTCGGGGACTATAACCATCCGGAGTTGCAATGGGTTATATCGGAGAGCGGCTCCTCTCTTGACATCGACACAAGCAGATCGCGGTTGACTACATCTGGTTATGCACTGTATGATGCATTCTGTTTCCATGGTTAGGTACAAGTGAATGGCGTAGAGAATGTGAACTCCCGCATCCTTGATTTAATCCTTACCAACGAGGCAGCCCTGCCAAATTGCTGCGTAGAGGAGGCAGCCGATTCTCTCGTTGCAATAGACCCGGCACATCCAGCCATTGACATTTCCGTGTCCGAAATCGTTCCATTATGCTTTGAGGTAGTTGAGGAAATCCCTAAGTTTGATTTTCGACGGGTTGACTACAATGTGTTAAATGAAGCATTATCATCGATTGATTGGCAGTTTTTATACTCACAACGGGATTTGGACGACGTTGTCGATATGTTCAACGCAGAGATACGGCAACTTGTTGAAGCACATGTCCCTCTTCAACGAACCCCAATTAAGCCGGCTTGGGGTAATAGGCATCTGCAGAAACTGAAGCGTCACAGACGAGCTGCTCTCCGAAAATATAATCACCGCTCGAACACGTCGAGGCGTCGATTCGTGCTAGCTAGCAATGAATATAAGCGATGTAATCGCTTCCTGTATGGGCGCTATATAGATCGTACCCAAACAAGTTTGCGTAGGAATCCTCGGAAGTTCTGGTCTTTTGTCCGCTCAAAACGTAAAGAAGATGGATTGCCAAGCTCTATGTATTTTGTGGACTATTCTGCCAATACAGCCTCTTCCAAATGCGAGCTTTTTGCCGAGCACTTTAAAGGTGCGTTCTCCCCTAGAATCGCCACACCGCAACACATCGATGCTGCCTTACATGACACTCCGTTAGATAGCTTTGACTTTGGAATGTTTGAGATTACTGCTGAACATGTTCGTGATGCTATTCGCAAATTAAAGCATTCTGCTTGTCCCGGACCTGACGGAATCCCGCCGACCTTGGTGAAAAACTGTTCGGACGGACTGGTGGAGCCTTTAGTCAAGCTGTTTAATCTTTCTTTGCAATATGGAACGTTCCCTGCTAGATGGAAAACCTCGAGTCTCACGCCAATTCACAAAAAAGGGGACAAATGCAACATTGCCAATTACCGCGGAATAACGTCGTTAAGTGCCTGCTCTAAAATATTTGAGATAGTTGTGAAAAACGCACTCTTCGCATCCTGTAAGAATTACATATCTTGTGACCAGCATGGATTCTACCCGAAAAGATCTGTCGCAACTAATTTAACTCAGTTTGCTTCCCTGTGTATTCGCTCGATGGACGCTGGCCTGCAAGTGGATGCTGTGTATACTGACTTTAAAGCCGCCTTTGATCGTGTGAACCATGATATTCTTCTTCATAAGCTAGAGAAAATGGGAGTATCTGCAGCCTTTGCGAGATGGTTCAAATCATATCTTACTGACAGATCTGTGTGCGTTAGGATTGGGACGTCGCAGTCCGAACCTTTCACTGCATGCTCTGGTGTGCCACAAGGAAGCAACCTTGGTCCGATATTGTTCTCACTCTTCATTAACGACGTTGCGACTATTCTGCCACCTGGTACGCGGCTCTTCTTTGCGGACGACGTGAAAATATTCATGATAATATCATGTCTCGAGGATTGCCAGAAGTTGCAGCATTTGCTGGATTTATTTGACGATTGGAGCAACCGAAACCTTTTAACTTTGTGCGTTGCTAAATGTAATACCATTACGTTTAGTAGAAAACTTCAGCCAATCAACTTTCGCTACAGTTTGTCTGGTGAAACCCTTGAACGCGTCTGCAAAGTCAAAGATTTGGGCGTAATACTGGATAGCGGACTTACGTTTCGGATGCATTACGAGGATGTAATTTCTAGGGCGAACAAGCACCTGGGGTTCATCTTCAAAATCGCCGATGGATTTCGAGACCCGATGTGCATGAAATCTCTGTACTGCGCACTAGTACGGTCGATCCTGGAATCCGCTTTTGTTGTCTGGAGCCCGTATAGCAGTATTTGGATCGACCGCATCGAGGCAGTTCAAAAAAGATTCGTTCGTCGAGCCTTGGGGCGTCTTCCCTGGCGTGACGCGGTAAATTTGCCACCATATGAGCACCGTTGCATGTTGCTGGGAATCAAAACCTTGGATAAAAGGCGTTTTTATGCTCAAATATATTTTGTGACCAAGGTGCTGAGTAATGAAATTGATTCTCCTGCCATTCTCTCTGATCTCAGCCTGTATGCACCAGTAAGGCATCTCAGAAGACGTAACTTTCTTCATCTTGAGTCGAGAAATAGTCGTTATGGACAACACGATCCGGTAAGGTTTATGTCGTCACGATTTAACGAGGTTGCTGAACAATTCGACTTCAACGAGCCTGCCAGCGCATTTCTGCATCGCCAAAGGAACGTGTTACGTAGAGTTTAAGTTTTAAGTTGTTTTAGTTAATATTATTCATTAAGACCCCAATTGATCAGATGGATTTTTACAAATATACAAATAAAAAAAAAACATTTTTATATCTTAAATAAAAAATATTAAATTACATAAAAAAAAATAAAATAAAAGAAAAAAAAATTTTTTTCAATCACAGGGGGAGCCCCCCCATAAAAAAACAAAAAAAAAACCCCCCCCGTGTGCAATTTCAAACCCCAGCAATGGATAGGACCCCCCCAAGAAAAAAACCCCAAAAAAGGTGCCCCCCAAAAAATTCCCCCCCCAAAAAATTTCTTTAACTTTTTAACCGTTGGGTAGAATTTAATGAAAATTTGGGTGGATTTAGTTCATAGTGCATTATTTACATCCTGCAAGTCCTGTGATCAAAACTCGCGGAAATGGAGTCGAAAGAACAGCTCGTGCGTGATAAAATCTTGCGCATTCATCACGAGAACAAGGATCTCTCGCATCGTTCCATCGCTAAAACGTTGGGAATCGCGAATTCCGCGGTGTCGCGAGTGATTAAGCGGTTCGAGGAACGGTTGACCACCGATCGGAAGCCCAGAAGTGAAGGAAAAAGTATTCCGTACAACACCAAAAATCACAACCGCGTAGTTGGGGCCTTCAACCGAAATCCGAACGCCTCCGTTCGGGATGTGGCTAAGAAGCTGCACCTAAGCCGAAGTTTTGTCCAGAAGGCCAAAACTAAGGCTGGGCTTCGAACGTTCAAGGTACAAAAGACCCCTAATCGCGACGAGAAGCAGAACAAGTCCGCCAAAACCCGTGCCAGGAAGTTGTACCTCAACATGCTGACGAAAGTTGAATGCTGCATCATGGACGACGAAACATATGTGAAGGCCGACTTCAAACAGATCCCCGGCAACCTGTTTTTCACGGCCAAGGATAAGTTCAGCGTTCCGGAGCATGTCCGCACTCAGAAGATGTCCAAATTTGCGAAGAAATTCCTGGTTTGGCAAGCCATCTGCACGTGCGGGAAGCGGAGTGCACCTTTCGTGACCCAGGACACGATGAACGGACAGGTGTACATAAAAGAGTGCCTCCAGAAGCGGCTGCTTCTTCTCCTGAAGGCCCACAACGTCCCAACAATCTTCTGGCCGGATTTGGCCTCATGCCACTACTCCAAGGACGTGCTGAAGTGGTATGCGGACAATAAGGTCAATTTCGTGCCGAAAATGTTCAACCCTCCCAACACTCCGGAGCTCCGCCCCATCGAGAAGTACTGAGCGATTATGAAGCAGCACCTTCTTAAACGACCTAGGGTAGTGAAGACAGTCGAGGAACTGAAGAAAGTATGGGTTTACATGCAAAAAACGGTTGATTCACAGGTTGTGCAGAATCTTATGGCCGGGGTTAAGGCCAAGGTGCGGGCATTTGCGTATGGACTGTAAATAAAATACGAGTAAAATGGTAAAATGAAGTTTAATAGTTATTTCTCAATCCCTGAAAATTTGATGGCAATCGGATGAAAACTCGAATTTTGCGAATCAATTTTGTGTGTGGCAATTTCATCGTGGACACCCTTTAATGCTGTTAGTGGTAATCTCAAGCGAATGGCAAAGAGAGCAAGCCTTGTTCAAGATTATGGAAACACAATCAAAACTCCTAGAGAACTATATGACTGGGCAGTTGAAGACTCAAATAAAAGTATTACAAAACTAAATTTCTGCTTCATATCAGCTGAACAGTATGCAAAAATGTCAGAAGAACTTGAGGAGTTCTATAGCCACGTACCTATTTCAGAAAATCAAATTTCAGCTAAAAAGTTTTCTGGTTCAAAGGATAATCCAAAGAAAATCACTTTGTATGTGAAAGATTTATAAATTTAATATATGAAGCTATGTTAATTACTAATACGTGAAGATGAACATATAAAAAATAAACAAAATAAAACCCTTACCAAGCAAAAACCTATAAGTTTTCGTTGACATAAACATTAGTTCGTAAATTCATATAGACTGTTCCAGAAAGTATAAGCACACTTTCAAAATAACAAAAAAGTTGTGTTTTTTTAGTTTCAATAATTTTATTTGGCAAATCATATTTGTATTTGTGTTTTATATGATATTCTACTCTCGTTTAATCAAAATATTTAATCATAGCCAGGACTCCTAACTTTTCCTCGAACATGAACCATTAGCTTCTGCACAGTGGTACTTCTCACCACATTGACCACTTTTGGCCAATCTTTTTTAAATTTTTGGATGTCGTCCGCTGGTTTTATGAATTTTCGAAGCTTTGCTTTGGTTAAAGCCCAAAAAGTCTCGATTGGCCGTGCCTCCGGGCAGTTCGGTGGATTCATGTCTTTCGGCACAAAACATACATTTTGACTTTTGTACCATTCTAAAGTGTCCTTTGCGTAATGACATGACGCCAAATCAGGCCAAAACACTATTTGACCTTCGTGCTGCCTGATCATCGGCAATAATCGCTTCTGGAGACATTCCTTAACGTATTTCTGAGTGTTCATCGTCTCCATTGTGATGTACGGACTAGATGTTTTACCACACTCGCATATTGCCTGCCAAACGATAACCTTCTTACCGAATTTTTCGGTAAAAAATGCCTTCTTCGTTTCGGAGATGTCTTTGTCTTCGCTTACAGTATAAAATTGTGGTCCGGGAAGCGTTTTGTAAGCTAGTTTCACATACGTTTCATCGTCCATTATTATACACCAAGAATTTCTACACAATAACGAATCGTAGAGTTTTCGGGCCCGTGGTTTCACGGACGCGGCCTGTTTTGGGTTCCTTTTGGTTTTTTTCTGCTTTCGGTATGTTTTTAGCCCAAGTCTTTCTTTGGCACGCATGACGTTACTCGACGAGGTCCCGAGTTTTTTCGCAACATCCCGAACGAAAGTCGCTGGTTTTCGCTTGCAGGCATTCCTGTTCTTTTTATCGATATCCGGACTAACAGAAACGGATTTCCGACCACTCTTCGGCGCATCTTCAAACGTACACTGTTCTCTATATTTTCGAATCGCAGATTAAAGGACAACAAAATATGGCTAGTCCCATGTAAAACTTCCTGGAGAATCGACTGAAGTAGGTTTAGTTCACCGCACAACTCTGTGAATGAAGATATGGCTGATTTTACCCTGATTCCCCTAATATTTTCATGTTTTTCACAATTTTCGTTGCTCGGTGTGACTCAAGATCAATAAAATAATGCTTGTACTGCATCAAAGAAACAGGAAACCTTCGATACTGCTGGCTCATGCTGTTAACATGAAGGAATCGTATGAATCTGCTTGGCGCTGTTGCTGAATTTGACAAATTATAAGCAACACTCTTGGAAGATTTGCTCCGATCTTAAGGTTGTTGCCATGTTGACTGGGTTACAACAGGGGTACACAAAATACATGTCATTGAAAATCCATATCCTCCACCCACAATTGGATTTCTTCCCACCGAATCTTGGCGACGAAAGTGATGAGCACGGTGAACGATTCCAGCAACAAATGAAGCAAATAGAACGACGGTATCAAGGCTTTTGGGACGAATCAATGCTGGGTGACAACTGTTGGTTTCTAGTTAGAGAAACCAAAACGACGCATAAACGACGAAGCTCAAGTTTGAATCATATTTAAGTTTTAATAGACTTATTTTAAAGAAATTTGCCTATAGTACTCAAGAATGACAAAAAACGATGTGTGTGTGTGTGTGTGTGTGTGTGTGTGTGTGTGTGTGTGTGTGTGTGTGTGTGCGCGCGTGTGTGAGAGAGAGAGAGAGAGAGAGATGTGGGCGTGTTTCTTTCGAATTTCTGTTTTTCCCGCATTTCTGCACTTTTTCCAAAAATCAGCATAACTTCCTCATTTTTACACAAATTTTCACCATTGAGCACTTTTCTTCGTTTTTTCTTTGGCTTTAAGCTACACATGCAATCTATTTTTTTGTTGACGTTGTTTTGGTATTCATCATAAACATTTTTTTTACAAATCTCCAAAAAAAAAACACGTAAAAAAATAGATATATACTTATATATAGCGGCGAAACTATTACTCTTAGAATATTGCAATGTTCAGAAGATCCGTGTTAAATTTAATTTTGTTTCATTTGATGACAAAATATTTGAAATTGGATCACACGCGTTGGAGATATTCTATTTCAAGTAAATGTATTTTTGTTCATTATGAATTTTTCTGGTCTTTACAAATTATTCGACCTTAAGATCCGTTTCACGTTATTCGTCCTTTTGATCATTTGACGTTTTGTTCATTCGACCTTTCGTCCATTTGATCTTTTGTTATTCGACGTTTTGTCATTCGACCTTTTGTATTTCGACCTTTGTATTTTTGAAAATAAATAAGGCTTTTAGTTATTTCTAATTTATAAGCAAAATAAAAATTTAACTCAATATCTCTGGGACATGAAACAATTGAACTTCCAGGGAAGATTTTTCTTTTTTTTTTTAATCATGAGCAGTTCTTTGAATTTCAAAATTTTCAATTTGCCAACATGTCTATTAGAAGATTGAACTTAGTTTTTCTCGTAATTTTTTGGGAAAACAAACTACTGAATCGTCTTGGGAGATTTTTCCTCCTTTCAATCATAAGAATTTTTATTTTTTTTATTTTAAAACTTTGAATCATCTAATAAACCGCGTTAATTTTTTTTTCATCTCTAAAATTTGAACTAAAGGCGAGTAAAATTCTGAGTAAACAGAATCAAATAAATGACATATCAATCCCTCAGTCGACTTAACGGCCGATTTGACCTAATGACCCATTCGCTCTAATGACCCATCACCTCAAATTGATTACGTATTGTCTAATATGACTATATCATCTGCGAAGCCAAAAATTTCAAACCCTTGGGTTATCAGATTTTGAGAAGATCATCAACTTTTAAAGACCAGAGTAGAGGTGATATCACACCACCATAGTAAAATTAATAGCACGCCCCCTTGTGGACACCCTTTAACTTCTCTGACACTGCTGGATGAACTTCCAAAGTTTGCTGATATTTCTTTTTCGGGCAACACCTCATTTATCCAACTACGCACTTGTTGAAACCTCGTTCCGTCATTGTTTCTGTCATCGAATTATGAGAATGCTCTTGAAGTGCACCTTCAATGTCAACGAACGTAGCTGATGAAATTTCGTTTGCTTTAATAGATCTGTTTGTAACTATCGCATGTAATGCTGTTACCGATGATTTACATTCCTGATAAGCAAACTGAAATTAGCAATGAGGCCTTCCACCTGGATATGATGATTTTATGAATTCATCATTTTTTTTTCCATTACTTCAAAGACTTTCGAGAATTAGGAGAACTTTTATCCATTTTATTGGCCTTGGGGATCACTCGAATTTGTCACAACACTGCCGGAATATAGCTTAATGTTAAGACTTTTGTAAGAATAGGTATTCAAATCGCTTTACCCTTCTGTAGTAGAATAGGAGAAATTCCAGACAGTTCCTGAAGTATTTTCAATGTTTTCACAAGTATATCAAGTATTTCCCTATTATAGTCGGATTCAACAATGAGATCAATATAAGAAATCCCCACCTTTTTATATTGGTTCCATTGTTGTATCCATTTGGCCCATTAGTAGTAAGGGTTTGTTTTTTACACAGTAATACAGTTCTTCATTTTACCTGCAAGCGTTTGGTACGAGAGTTCTCGTCTACTGCACATAGTGCGCAGTAGGATTAGTGGTATGGCGAGAAAAATGAGGGATTCTAAGGTCTGTATCCGCAATAATCCGGACACCTCAAAACATGAATAAAACATAAATTTCGCATTATATTTCCGTCGTAGTTGTTTATTTCAGTTTCATGGGATGTGTTTTAACAATTCGTGAAGACAAAACATAGTTATTCGGTATTTGCATAAAATTTTCGAACTTTGCGCTTAACTCCGTCCATTAGCGTTTGTACAGACTCTTCAGAAATCGTAGAAGCCGTCTTTGTCCAAATTTGCTGGAAGTGTTTGATGTCTTTGATTCCTTGCTTCTTTTCAGAAAGCTTCCGCTTCATCAGAGCCCAATATCTCTCGATTGGTCGTAGCTCTGGGCAATTTGGCGGGTTTGAGGTTTTTGGTACAATATTCACTTGATTTGCTTGGTACCACTCCATCACAGTTTTAGCATAGTGGCATGATGCCAAATCGGGCCAGAACAAAGGTTTTTCTTTGTGACTTTTGATGAAGGGTAGCAATCGCTTCTGCAGACACTCTTTCTGATAGATCTCCTTGTTGATTGTGCCTGTAGTGACGAAAGATTTACTCTTTTTGCCACACGTACAAATTGCTTGCCACACAAGGTATTTTTTGGGAAATTTCGATGCCTTCTTCGTTCTGAAATGCTCAGCTGTAGCATTTCTGGCCATAGCAGAATAAAAAGCCAGCCCTGGAAGCTGCTTGAAGTCCTCCAGGACATAAGTTTCATCGTCCATAACAACGCATGAAAACTTCGTCAAATATTCGCAGTACAAACGTCGAGCCCGTGATTTTGCTGCCAAGTTCTGTTTGTCGTTGCGATTTGGAACTGTTTTTACTTTATACGACTTAAGTCCCAAACGTTGTTTTGATTTTTTGACAAAACCAGGCGACATCCCTATTTTACGAGCCACCGTTCGAATGGAGAGATTTGGGTTTTTCGTTTCGTTAATATCCTTTTCACCTTTCGGTCCATGACAGGACCAAATGTTTTTGTCACTTCTCGGTTTCCTCTCCACCGTCAAACGTTCCGAAAATGATTTGAGCACATCGTGAACAGTGGATTTAGGCAAATCCAATGTTTTTGCAAGGTCCCGTATTGACAAGTGAGGATTTGCCGTACGCCCGTAAAAAATTCGCTCGCGCTTTTGTTTTTCTTTCGTAGCCATCTTGAATACTAAACATGAAATGTAAACATCAATCATAGTTTTTTGCATCATAGACTCTCAGCTATACCACAGTGAAATTTTTCATTCCTACATGCAATATTTCAAAAGTTACAATGATTTGAAGGTGTCCAGATTAAAGTGGATACAGACCTTATAACACATCAATTTTTAGGATGCTTTCATGAACTGGTGAGATTTTCCTACTATTTTGGACTTAACATCGTACTTGCAGTACCTGTCATAGCAATGTTAAGAATAATAATTTTCAAAGCAGGAGGACAACTGGAACCGTTCTGTGGTATTTCGATTTGCATTGTTAACTCTAGTTTTCTTTAACCTAGTGTCAACAATGCAAATCGAAATACCACAGAACGGTTCCAGTTGTCCTCCAAACCAACACCAGTCAAGAAAGCCGAACCGAAATTTAGCGCGCCATTCCTCTCGATTCCAAGGCCACTGCGCACCCACTCTTGCATCAGATCTCGATGAAGCTCTCCATCCTCACACTAAATTTGCCATAAATGGCACAATTATTTGTTTTGCCTCGAATGAAAACAAAACCAAAAAAATACCGCAAACAACCTGCGCTTCTAGGTTGACCGTGCGTGCGCTGTGTATGTGCGCATGGAATTTGCTATTGGTCTCAATGGTCACATGGCAACCAAAGTCACAGCAAAATAGTGCACCGAGCAAAAGGTGATTATTGCCAAACTTTTAATTCCTCCAAACAACCGCTGAGCGATCGAACCGCGCTGGCTGAGATCTCCTCGGTCTTTGCGTGCATCGTCATCATCTCACCCCCTGCCCGGTAAAGTATGATTTGTCTTTTATGCCTCTCGGATTTTAATTCACCAACGGCCATCAGTGGTAATAAAATAAAATGTAGGGGAGAAAAATTGCAATCACTATTTATATGCTTGTTAGATGATTATAATCTGGCGTGTTTCCTTGTGCTCGCGAGCGTTCTCATCGTTTTCCTCTGTGCCGGCACAATTTAGCATCACCGCCGCCATCAAGCGACCGACCGGCTCCCATTAAAGAGTGTGAAAATGACCGAAAATCTTGCAAACACGTTCAACATTGGTTGCTTTGACTACAATAAAAATTAGTTGCTACTTCCATGTCATTTCCTCCATCTCGTTGTCCCTTCGTTTTTTCCACCAATCAGGTGGGCACCATCAGCACCAAAGTCACCACACGAAGTGGCATGAAATTAGGAATCCACCACAAGCCGAAAAAAATGCGGACGCCAAGTGCATGTCACATGCGTGAGAAATTTCGGCTGGAGTAAGGTCTTGTGGGGATTGGAATTTGTCGAACGGTACGGGGGGGAAACGCTTATTTCTATGTAGTACTTGCTGAAAGAATGCGAATTGTATCCTAAATATCAATTTAATTACATGGAGAATAATATAAACATGTATTGAAGGGAAAACTACAATACATTTTCAATAAAAATATTAACAGAAGAATTCACGTTGAATAGAACAGGATTTCACGGCTGTCATGACACCAAATCAAATTAATGTTTCAATGGAGTACCTCACTGTTCTAGAAAAATCTTGTTGTTTCGAGTGGAAACCATTTTTTATAGCAGCCAACGATTTTTGTTGGCGACGCCCAAACTGTAGATATTTATTAGCATTAATGTCAGGTGTAGAAGGAAATCGAAGAGGAGAAAAGGAAGAAATAGTTGAAGGAAAAGCTATTAAAGGGCGATACGGTCAAAATTTGGTCAATATCAACTTGACGTATTTCTTTCAATTTTGCATTTAAAAAACCTGAACACCCCTCATTTTGAAGGTGTGTGTGTGTAGAATGTTGCTCCTATTTTGATTTTGGAATTCACTCTTCAGTTGTCAAAATGCCGTCCAAGCAAGAAGAGCAGCGTATCAAAATTTTGCTCGCGCATCGCGAAAATCCGAGCTACTCGCACGCAAAGTTGGCAAAATCGCTAAAAGTTGCCAAATCAACCGTTACAAATGTAATTAAAGTGTTTGGGGAACGTTTGTCGACAGCCAGGAAGTCTGGATCGGGGGGAAATCGAAAACCGGAAGCCGCTGAGACGACAAAGAGAGTTGCCGGTAGTTTCAAGCGAAACCCTAACCTATCTCTCCGAGATGCCGCAAATAAACTGGGTGTATCGTCTACAACCGTGCATCGAGCCAAAAAACGAGCCGGACTATCGACTTACAAGAAGGTAGTGACTCCAAATCGCGATGATAAACAAAATACGACGGCCAAAGCGCGATCCCGGAGGCTGTACACGACGATGCTGACGAAGTTTGACTGCGTGGTAATGGACGACGAAACCTACGTCAAAGCCGACTACAAGCAGCTTCCGGGACAGGAGTTTTATACGGAAAAAGGAAGGGGAAAGGTAGCAGATATTTTCAAGCACACGAAACTGTCAAAGTTCGCAAAGAAATATCTGGTTTGGCAAGCCATCTGTACCTGTGGCTTGAAAAGCAGCATTTTCATAGCTTCCGGGACTGTCAACCAAGAAATTTACGTGAAAGAGTGTTTGAATAAACGTCTGCTGCCTTTCCTGAAGAAACACGGTTGTTCCGTACTGTTTTGGCCGGATTTGGCATCTTGCCATTACGGTAAAAAGGCCATGGAGTGGTACGCCGCCAACAACGTGCAGGTGGTTCCCAAGGACAAGAACCCTCCCAACACGCCAGAGCTCCGCCCAATTGAGAAATACTGGGCTATTGTCAAGCGGAACCTAAAGAAGACCAAAAAAACTGCTAAGGACGAGCAGCAGTTCCAGGCAAACTGGCTTTCTGCGGCGAAGAAGGTGGACAAGGTGTCTGTACAAAATCTGATGGCAGGGGTCAAGCGTAAGGCCCGGCAATTCGGATTTGGAAAAGCGGAAGCCTAACTGAATATTTTTCATGAATTTTATACTAATTGAACACGCGTTTAATTTACACGCGTTTTCCCTTGACCAAATTTTACCGTATCACCCTTTATAGAAAGTATATACAAAAGTAGTGTAAAGCAGTGTAATGGCAACCAGCAAAGAATAGCAAAATCGTTGAAGATTTGTTAGGAAAATTTCGGGAACACGCACAGCGCATTCCTAAAATTTTCCCAACAAAATAAATGCGCATACACTGGGGTCTGGCGCCAAGATAGACAGGCGCAGAGATTCGATTTTCGGGAGCGACCGGAACAGTCGCCACAAAGTTTCCTGACGGATGTAGTTACATTCGGATCAGCCTGCACACCGTGTATTGCACAGTATCTGAAGAACAAAAACGCAGAGGAGTATGCCGAGCAATTTCCCGAAGCTGCTAGAGCTATCAACGAAAACCACTACGTAGATCATTATCTCGATAGCGTGGATACGGTGGACGAAGAAGTCAAGTATGTACACTCCATGGCCGGCAGGGATATTAGGAATTTTGTATCGAACTTCAACGAAGTGTTAGAGCGTTTTGAAGAATGCAGTAAAGTCCAAGACAAGTCGATGAATCTGGAAGTGAGTGTCGAAAGTGTGCTTGGTATGATGTGGAGACCATCGCAGGATGTTTTCAGCTTCGATAATTGCTTGAACGAGAAAGTACGAAGCATCGTGGAACACCACGAAGCACAGACCACGCCAACTGCTACGAGTGATCATGTCACTATTCGATCCATTAGGACTAGTGGCGCATTTTTCTGTTCTGTGTTTGTTTCTGTTAATTTGCATGTGTTTATTTACAAATTCTAATATTCTTATTTAAATACTAGCTGAACCCGGTGCGTGCGCTGCTACCAAGGGTGAGTCGCTCAGCACAAAATCACTTGTGCCGATTTTTTTTAGTGTGCCTTTATACGTTACGATGAACCCTGGTGTTCCGATCGTGGTGCCAATAGGTGCCCATGTGTGCCACGGTAACTTGACAGTTCAATTGATATGGTTTGGCTACGCCTGGCAACCAGGCGATTGTTTTGTTTTGTTTTGCTAAATTTTTGAAGGCGATTTGGGTCTCAGTCAAGGTTTTTGTTGCGGCAATCGAGTTTTAATACCCTTGTGTTGAGACAGCAAGTTTGGGTGACAAATGGAGCTTAAAAAGCTAATCGCTGGAAGAAATGATGATTTGTAGTTTCCACATTTATGATAAGTAGTCTCCAAAGATGTTCGTCTGTCTGCATTGCTAAGGCTTACGAACTGTACTGCAGCAGGAGGGTGACTAGTTGCACTTGACGTCGATGTGTCCGGATATGTTTGTCGTCGTTTCCCTTAAGAACATTTTGGCATTCGAAAATGACATTTTGGCATTCTTTGGTTCTAGCAGAAACTGCTGTTCACTACTGGGATCCTATGATGTTGAGAAGATATTTCCAATTTCAAAACATTTCGAAACATTATAATTTGAAAATGAAGATTATTGCTATGCCTGATCAGACTGTAAATGTGCCAGTTTCCTCTCTCGTCCATCGAAAACGACAACTGCGATCTTTGCCCATTCATTAAGCAAATAGGGCATAACGCCTCCACCCGGATCTTTCCACAGCCCATAGAAAAAACTTTGATTTTAATGTTTTTCAGCGTTTTCACAAAAGGCATCAAAGGCTGAGCCTTTAATATATCTGGTAACAGAAAGTGATTGTTAGATAATGTTATGAATAAATCTTAAATACACTTTATTGAAAGCAAAATGCAGCACAATTTTCTCGTACAATACGGTTGAGTGCTGTTCAGCATCTTTGTCGAACAACTCGATGATGTTGGATGTGACGGTTGAGGAATTGATACCTTTTCTGCACATGATATTGGTGAGATCCAGGAGGCACATCGCTTCTCCGCTTAGAAACCGGAATTTATCTGGATTTGCTGCGTAAACAACACCAGAAACTTAAAACATCAATTTTCCAGGGCTGCCTGGTTATATCTACGAAAAGTACAACTGTCAAAAGTGTGCCACAAAAGTGCCACACATGTTCCGTTATGGTGTAAGATTTTTGACTAAGGCGTGCCTTGCACACTGTTCTAAGCGACTCACCCCTTGGCTGCTACGCTTGCAACTAAATGAAGGAAAATTGAATATAACTGGCACGTTTATGGTTTTTTTTTCGGAATGAGTTTTTTTTTCTTGAATAAGCAGGGGTTCAAACTTCTATCAAAACATGCTTCTTACCCGAGAAATACACGTTTTGTGTTTAAGTAACCTGGATAATTCTAATTTTTGGTAGAAATTTATGTTTCATTTGTATGGGAACCCTCCCTTCCAGAGGGGGGTGGTTTCTCAAACCACCATACAATCATTGCCTTCAATACCTCCCACATGCCAAATTTGATTCGATTTGCTTGATTAGTTCTCGAGTTATGAAGAAATTTGTGTCTCATTTGTATGAGAGCCCCCCTTCCTGAGAGAGTAGGGGTCTCAAACAATCATAAGAACCTTCCCCAGCCCCAAAAACCCCTTCATATAAATTTTCACGTTGGTCAGTTCAGAACTTTCCGAGTCTATAAGGGTCTGACAGACAGACAGACAGACAGAAATTCATTCTTATGCATATAGAAATCTAGCCTCCAAAAACCCCCATATGCTAAAAGTGGTTTCATTTACTTGATTAGTTCTCGAGTTATGCAGAAATTTGCTTTTTATTTGTATGGGAGCCCCCCCCCCCCCCTTCCAAAATGGGGAGGGGTATTGAACTGCCATAGAAACATTTCTTGCCTCCGAAAACCTCAACATGCCAAATTTGGTTTCATTTGCTTCATTGGCTCTCGAGTTATGCTAAAAATTATGTTTCATTTTTATGGGAGTCTCCCCTTTCAGAAGGCGGAGGGGTCTCGAACCACCTTAGAAACATTTATTTCCTCCAAAAACCTCCACATGCCAAATTTGGTTCCATTTGCTTGATTTGTTCTCGAGTTATGCAGAAATTCGTGTTTCATTTGTATGAGAGACCCCTCTTTCAGTGAGTGGAGGAGTCTCAAACCACAATAGAAACATTTCTTGCCTTCGAAAACCTCCACATGCCAAATTTGATTCCATCAACTTGATAAGTTCTCGATTTTTTTTCTCGAAATTATTCAGAAATTTGTGTTTCATTTGTAAATGAGCCCTCCTTTCAGAGAAGCGAGGGGCTCGAGTCAACTTAGAAATATTTCTTGCCTTCAAAAACCTCCACCTGCCAAATGTGGTTCCATTTACTTGATTAGTTCTCGAGTTATGCAGAAATTTGTGTTGCATTTGTATTGAAACCCCCCTCCCCCCCTTCCAGATTGCGGAGGAGTCTCAAACTTCCATAGAAACATTTCTCTCCTCCAAAAACCTCCACATGCCAAATTTGGTTCCATTTGCTTGATTAGTTCTCGAGTTATGCAGAAATTCGTGTTTCATTTGTATGAGAGCCCCCCTTTCAGAGAGCGGAGGGGTCTCAAACCACCATAGAAACATTTCTTGCCTTCAAAAACCCCCACCTGCCAAATATGGTTCCATTTACTTGATTAGTTCTCGAGTTATGCAGAAATTTACTTTTCATTTGTATGGGAGCCCCGCCCCCCTACCGCTACTACCGTCACTCCCCCACTCCCCAATCCCCATCCCTTCCGCTTACTCAGTTCATCAGCCCCTAGCGCCCCCCACCCCGCCACTCCCTCCACCCCCCCCCCAAACCTCCCCTTTGTTCCTCTCCCTTCCCTCGCTCCTCGACCCCCCACCCCCACACTCCCCCCACCCCCCACCTCCCTGCCCTTGTCCCCCGTCCATACTTCTCTTCCCCCCTTCCCCCCAGAAAGGCCCCACCCACCCCCCGCCCCCAAAACCTCTCCATACAAAGTTTCACGCTCGGTTCTAGTGTTCGGCCGGTCCCCCCCCCCCCCCACCAACCACAAAATCAATTTTTTTTTTTTAGGAAAAGTGTATCGAAAATAAGCTATCCACAAACTTTCTTTCAAATTTTGTTGAAAACCGATATTTTATTCATGCAAAAAATTGATCCTTTATTGTACGAGGTTAAACTTGAACATAATGAAGACCGGATGAAATTTAAGTTATTCCTTCACGAATTTTCGAACTTGGGATCGAATGCTCTTCATCAAGTTCCGGACAAGTGTTGCATCGCATTTTTTGGACGCTTGAGCCCAAATTTTTTTGAACTCCTGCATGTTCCCAGCTGCCTTACCAGTTTTCTTGAAGACCCTCTTCACGATTGCCCAGTAACGTTCGATGGGTCGAAGCTGAGGGCAATTTGGTGGATTGATATTTTTCTCAACGAAATCTATACCCTTTTCCGCAAGCCAATTGAGAGTGGTTTTGGCATAGTGAGCCGACGCTAAATCCGGCCAAAACAGTGGAGGTGTACTATGCTTCTTATATAAAGGCAACAATCTGTTCTGGAGACATTCAGATCGATAGATTTCCGCATTTATAGTTCCGGTAGTGTAAAAAATGGTTCACTTCAAACCACAGGAACATATTGCTTGCCATACCAGTACCTTTCGACCGAATTTCTCCACTTGAATCGACCTGTCCGCATCGCTCACATCCTCCTCAACGACGGCAGTAAAGTATTGTGGACCTGGAAGGGTTTTTGAGTCCTCCTTTACATAGGTCTCATCGTCCATCAAAACGCATGCATCCGGACGCTGCAAAAGACGCGAATACAATTTCCGGGCCCTTGTTGCTGCTCGCTTCTTCTGTTCTGCACTTTGTTTCGAGATTTTCTGCTTCTTGTAGGTCTTCAGGTGGTTTCGCCTCTTGATACGCTGGATCATTCCGACACTCGTTCCTGCTTTTTTTGGCCAAATCACGTATTGACATTGATTTGTTCTTCATAATTAAAGATATCACTTTCTGATCCAGTTTCGGGTTGGACGAACCGGGTTTTCTGCCTCTTCCTGGTAGCTCATCCAAAGAATAGTGTTCCCCAAACTTATTAATGATGGTTTTAACACTCGCATGATGAATTCCAAACTGCTTCGGCAATTTTCGCATAGTAATACCCTTCTCACTTAGCCATGTGTCCAGAACCTTAATTTTCACTTCCTTTTCAATACGCGACATTTTGAAAACGCAGAATTTGAACCGCACAAACAAGTAAACAAAAGAAAGCTGACAGTCAAACGCACAGCATGCAGTGTTCAGAGCATAAAAAACCATCAAAAATACATGCGTACAACGCAAATGTATGTGGATAGCTTATATTCGATACACTCCTTAGATTCATAAAACCCCAGGAAACCCCACGACAAAACCAACGCAGAAAGAATCTTGCCCAACGGCCCCTCCCCTCGCGAGTTAAATCGTGACAAAGGAAACCCCACCTCATTTTTATTTATATAGATATAAATGTAAATAGAAGAATGTACATATAATGATGTAAATAAATGTTAGCAAACAAATTTAAATATGTTAACACAGACAAACCGGCATAACACTTACAGTTTCTTCATCTAATACGCATTAAACGGTCTTTTCAATGTTTCTTTTTTGGGGTTGTCCCCATAGGTATAGCGTTTGCCCAGTTTTTTTTCCCTTGCCGTATTAACACACACCCCCCCTTTCTCCACTTAATCATCCCACACCGTGCTGCTTAAAAAAAACTTTTTTTTTTTTTATATGAAGGAGGTTTGTAGTGAAAAGTGTGCAATGTGTTATGTCTGTTTGTCTGTGATATAAGTGTTAATAAATAAACGGAAATGGGCTAGTATAAAGAAAAACTCACGTTGTTACGCTCTTTGATGATAATTGTTGATGCTGCTGATCGAAAATTATGCAGAAAAAATGCAAAACTTCCAATTTTAAAAAGAGTTGTTCTCCTAAAGGGAACAAAAGGGGACAAACGATTTTGCATAGATTTTGTAGATGGAAGTTTTTACTTTCAGTTCACGTACTTTGAAATAGCAAATATTTGCAAATAAGGGAGTAAGATAACTTGCAAAAACGTATTTTTTTTACACATCAACCCCTACAACTTGTTTTCTATAATAACTAACAACTATTTTGTATCTTCCAAATGTGCGTCATTTTATACCCTAAAAGTCATCTCTGCAAAGTTTTCAAATTCAAATTGAAATAAAAAAGTTAAAGCAAAAAAAACTGTTTTTTTAAGTCCCACCCTAAGGAAAGTCAGAAAAACGGTTATAAAACGGTACGTAGATGAGATAGAAGTTAAATTTGTTCAGCAAAGTTTCATTAAATTAAAATATCTACTATTCTGTTGGTGCAAAAAATCCTGTAAATCATAAGAAAAAAAAGTTGAAACTTTCATTATGAACATAAAAAGACCACCCTAGTCACCACCCAAACCAAAAGACAGATCTTATTTTTTAAATTAAATCTTTAGAAGACATCATGTGTCTAAATGGTTTTCGAGTCATAGATTTTTGTCACGAAATTTGTCCATTCGTACCATAGTGCACTGGTTCAGTAATTTTGTGATTTAGTTTTAACAATACAGTTATCTCAATTCCCTTGATTGCAAAACAAAACGAACCTAAAAATGCTCTGAAATGTGTACTTTCCAAATCCAAGTTATTGAAATAAAACATAATCAATTTAATCCTCTTCAGCAGCCTTGGTTACACGATATATTTCCGATTCGAACCGACGAGTGCTTGCAATTTTCCATTTCACAATGAAAAAAAAAATGACCTTGATACCGTCTTCTGAAACTCATATTTACTTGATCATCTCATTTCATACCATACTTTTTTTTTATTAACAAGTTGATCTGCCACTAAATCTCGACTTAAGTCATCTTGACCTGTCGCACGCATTGCAGCTGCCATTCGTTGTTGTGTTGTGTTTGTTTCGGAACTTTAATAACCTGGAAAAGGCAACCTCAGCGGCCTCATCTTGATGCGAAAAAACCTTCAACCATGTTCGGTGCAGTTCAGAAAAAAAAACATTTAAGCTATAACTAGGCATGAGATAGCGAGAGGAGCCCTCAGTCGGTTCGACATGCGATGATTTGGTGCTGCGGCGCGAGAAATCCACAACGCTTTATGACTGTCAGAAAGATGCTGCTAGACTAATTACTTCTTCAGAATGGACCTTTTCGATCAAAACTGTACCGACAGCGATCGTGCTTTTCCTCGCACACTAAATATATGGTGGAGGGATTGATGGGTGGAAGATGGGCTGCTGTACCAGTTTCTGTAGGTAGACCTTCGAGGGAGCACGAGTTTTTGAATCGATTGAAAGCTTTAGTCTTGAAGGATGACATTAACCAGGAGATGCGTTAATCCAGATCAGTGGCCGTGATGGATTGTTTGTTATTGAAGGTTACCAAATTCCTACTTGAACCGGGAAATAGGACAAAGTAGTTCAACAACCTCAACGCCCATGGTCTTAATTCAAATGGACAACCCTCCATCATTGCGTCCTTTCTCGAATTCAAATATTTCATCATTCACCCGGCAGCCGACATCATTCAAAACCCAACACCCACATCACAAACGATGTCCGACCGACTCTGACTCTACTCCGCCTGAAGAGAAAAGTACGAAGCGGTGATTTCGCAAAACAGAAGGTACCTCCCCAGCCTCACTTACCCACCAATTGAAGGTGCTACCTTCCGAAAAGTTGCGCCCAATTTTTGGCAAACAAGCTCGGACCACTTCCAATGCGCTCACATGAAGGTCCACGCCCATCAAGCAGTTTCCATGCTACCAAATGGAGAAGAGTGATCGACGGGCGATCTTCTTGGTCGATGAACGCGGATCGCACTCCGTTTTTGCCGCTGGAAATTTCTTATTAATAATATATGGGTTGTCATCCGAGAAGGACCCTTTGCGGAGGCAATAATGACCGATCGGAACGTAAATTGCAATCGACCCTCGTTAAAGTATAGAGATGTTGGCAAATTATTTTTCATCTTTCGTTTCTAGGAGAATCGAGTTGGTCGAGTTGGTGTGATGGATGCGTATTAGTTCCAGGCAATATGTGATGATCAAAGTTTTGCGATTCGACAGGGTTTGGAATGGCATTCGAAATAGTTGCCCAATCGAGAAGTTGTATCTTGGGTTACTGTTTGATTTATTAGCTAGTTGGGATGCCGGGTCACTTAATCCTAATTGGTTCTGCTCCAGGAGATTTTTTGGATACTAACAAAGAATTTTTGCAATATATTCTAGAGAAAACATAAAATAAAACAGCTCATACAGCGTACCAGCATACTTCGATGTACAAACTACCAAAATGTCATGTAAATTTCTGCCCCCTGAGACCGACACATGCAAGCGTCCTTTAGAACATAAGAACGAGTTGAACGGGGTGAGAAAACAAATTCAATCAAACACATCTTTCGTCGAATTGCGTATGTGTCAGTTCCAGGAGACATAATTTTACACGAAATCTTTTTTTACGTTCTCCAACTTCTTACAAACACAAATTACATCTTGTTTAAAATTCATAATTTCCAAGTGTGTAGGAAATGTGTACCAATCTTCATCTCAGTACATATATTCATCGGAGCATAAACCCAATTTCAATTGTAGAATAATGCAATAAGAACGTGCTTTAGAAATCTAATCATTGGTAGACATCCCTTAGTTTAAATCTTCTCAAAGTCAAAAATCTCTGTGCATGGCTTTTATTCAGTAAGAAAATGGTTTAACTTGAAGTTTTAGTTTCAAGATTGAGGGATTGTAGGATTATTTTTCATGACTTGAAAATTATCACCTATCTAACCCACATAAAATCAAAACACTTTTCAAGATAACGAATTACTCTGAAGGTATTTCAGTATTTCTTCTGTTTATTAAAATGATTTTCGTTTCTATAAAGATAGAAAAAGCATGAGCATGACAGCATGATGGTCCACCCGAGATTGCTATTCCGACCAAAAAATCAACAGATGATACTTTGGACTAACATAGATACTTAGATGAAAACTGTTGATCCTAGACTAAGGCAATACCGGCGCTGGCCGCGCCCGAATGCAGGTCAATTAAAGAAAGAGTAGAAATATGTTGACGTGATATTCTCTTTATCGTAAGCCGAGAACACCTCTGCACTTCCACGAGAAATCACTGGGACGTTGGATAAAAGGGTTGGTTTGGCAGCATGGTTTGACTTGGTAAACGATACACTGAACTCGCGCGTTTTCTAGTATTTTTTATACATTAGACCGATTTCTGATTAAGACCGATTTCTGATTAAGACCGGTTTGTACCAATAGCCGCTTAGAACCGATTTAAATCATCTGTCATGAAGCTGTTAGGGTCACTCGCAAAGTGTAAGAGTAGTTTTCATTGGGAAAACATGGTATTTTTTACAACGCTTGAGAGTCGACTTGGACCGATGTATGGTAACAATAAGGGTGCTGCTGGGGTCTCTCACAAAATGCGATGGAGGATCAGGAGTGTATCGAAAATATACACATTTGATAAGTAATTGAGCTCAAACTAGTGCATATAATTTTAGGGTATATTTTTATAACGTTTTGTTCACGTTTCATAAAACCTATTTCAGTTCGATCCTGTTAGTTATCACAGTTTTATAGCTGTGCTGTGAGCGATCTGCGAGTGCGGACGGTACAACAAGCCGTTCGTTACAACTGGCACCATAAGGCCGTTTTCAGCGATGTTCTATTATTTTGGTCTAGTTTTATAACGGTTCCAAAAATATAGACCACCAAAAATAGATCAACTATTTTCCATTTTCACCGCCATTGTTCTAAATTTTGTATGATGACGTCCATGTCGTGTTTTGTTTTGGAACTCCGCCTGCTTCGTTTGGATTTGGTTTGTGTTGATTCAACTCGTTCGACATTTTTAAAATAATTCTAAAAAGTTTCCGAGATTCACGAGTCAAAAGGTGCCGATTCCTGTTGGCGCTGGGTGAATATTAAGATGAATGATTGGTTCCAGATACAAAAAAATAATGAATTTTAACAAACGCGTAAAATTTCCCCTCGTTTAATTTCAAGCCAAAGCAAACGTAAACAACGTAATTGTTTGCAATCTTTCATACAGCATACAACATTTTTCGCAATCTTCCATACAATAGACCTGATTCCAGCGATATCTGGCATAAATTTACATGAAAGATCCCATTAATTTATGCCAAATCTAGCATTCCCTTTATGTGCATTAGATAACGCAGAAAATTAAATGTTTCTTTCTTTTTGCACATTCTCCTTTCTCCCTCTTGTCCTCTCTCCTCTTTCTTTTTCTCGGGTCTTTTATTTTTTTTTTCCCCTTCCCTTTTACTCCCCTCCTCCTTCCTCTCTCCTCTTTTTCCCCTCTTCTCTTTTTTTCTTTCCTCTTCTCTCCTTTTTTCCTATTTCCTTTTTCTCTCTCCTTTTCCTTTTCTTTCCCTTCTTCTTTTTCTCCTCCTCCTCTTTTTCCTTCCCTTTTCCCTCCTACTCCATTCTCTCCTACCGACTCTCTACTCCCATCAAATTCCTTTTTCCTTCTCTCCCCCTAATACACTGTTCGGAACGAAAGTATTAAAAGGAAACGAACTTCCATGGTTTCTCGCAGATGATCATTAAAAACCCATCAGAATATATTCCATCGATTTCGCGAAACGATACAGTAAGTGGAATAAAAGTCTGGAAACGCCGGAAGACGATGTTGAAATCAAGATGTTCCGAACAACTAGACAGGATGTTGAGACGTTCATTATAACATAACTTATTCATCTTCCCGATTGGCACCGGAGGAAATGCAGATGATGAAATTGAAAGAGAAAACACCGTTGCGTTTAGACTTAGAACTTCGTACCTTTGTTTTTTTTTTAAATAAATATCATTCATTTTGAAGGCTCAATCATATTAGTTTTAGGTTAATTTGGTAATAACATGTAGTTGAAGGGCATGAGGAATATAGATAGAGAAATCAGGTATCTTTGAGTATTTGATGTGACTTTATATATAATGTCAGAATTAGTGCCCTGTACAGCAACTTTGTGTATAACGTTCAAACCAGCAGTAAAAACAATTGTCATTTGAATTTCCCAGTTTTGAACTGGAAAAAAGCTAAAATATTTGAATTTTAGAAGGGTTACATTATTCAGGATTAAATGAGAGAATATCCTGGATCTTTGCGCTGGATTTCAATTAAAACAATAGAACTGGAACAATTTTAGGTGGAGTTTTACCTCTGCTTGTTTTCTGTTCACCCAGGTCGAGGGAACCTGTATTAGAGCTCCATTTACCATGTACTGGAAGTAATATCTCAGCAGAAGAAATGATACACGTTTTGCCGAGTTGAAAAATCCCTAATATCCCGCACCCAAGCTCGCGCAATTTCTAAAAGGTCGTAAAGGTTTCACAAACTTTTTTTAGACTTTTTATTTGATTGCGTAAGGTGTGATGTTTGGGATTTTTCAGCTTGGCAAAACTTGTGTCACTCTTCCTCTTGTGTACTTATTTCAATTTACCTCAAGGTGTGTAAACTTGTGGTGCTAGTTGAAATGCTTCAAATACCTTGGAAAAATCATATTTGTAACTGGGATTTTGTATAGCATCTTTCTTGCTAGACTTCATATGCTTCCAAAGTGCACAACATTCAATGTATGGTAAATACAACTTTTTGATGAAGACTCAGGCAACGTGTAAAACATATGTGTTAGCAAAATCACGCATGATAAAAAATAAACAAAGCTATGAAAGCACGTAAGGCTTGTTTTAACAACATGTCATAGCTGTGACAATATGTGTTAACGCATCTAGTATACTGAAAAAAATTATCATAGAGATGGATTACTTCCGAACTTCTACCCTTCCTTTTCAACTTACCCATAATAATCGTAACACTTTAGCCATATTCACAAAACTTCATCAATAATCAAAGAACTTCATAATATATTTCGCAGAAATTCTTCAAACTTCGTAGAGCTGCTGCAAAGTTGAACTTACATATTTCTCAAAATATCAGTTTAGTTCAAAGAACTTCAGTGTTCAGAATTCCACCATTGCCAGCTGAACTCCATAATGTTTAAAAAAAAAAGCTATGATAAAGTTCAAATAGCTTAAGAAAAATAAAAGAGATCTTGAGCAAAGTCAGTAATCTGGTTGGTAATATCGTAATTTTGTTTTCAGACTTACCGAAAAACGAGCGAGCGATCCACTCGGTGGTGCACTTTGCCCTTGTTGTTGTTTTACACCATTTTTTTCAGCTGCCTAAACAAATTTAGAACGCTCTGGATTCCGTTCCAAATTCGGAAAAAAATAAAACAAAGCGTGTGACAGTTTTATTTTTTTTACATCGAAACTGTTCGAAAATGAAATTTGGAACGCACCGGTGAAAATGGAAAATTTCGTTTGGTCTATTTAATTGTCAAAATTTAGAATAGACCACGACCGCTGAAAACGGCCTAAACGGGCAGATTTATCGAGAAAAATGCTTGCAGAAGCGCTTGCTGCCCTACCTCCGCTCTCACCGTGGTCCCACGCGGTTTTGGACGGATCTCGCTTCCTGCCATTACGCCAAGCCTGTAATGGATTGGTACGAAGCGAAGGGCGTTAATGTGGTCCCGAAGGAGGCGAACCCGCCAAATACACCAGAACTTCGTCCGATCGAAAAGTTTTGGGCGATAATGAAGAAGAAGTTGAAGAAAAGCGGAAAAACATTCAAAACCGATGAAGCTTTGAAGAAAAACTGGGAGAAATTGTGTAAGGAAGATGGACTAAGCCTCGACCAAGATCTCATGAGCAGTGTTAAGAGAAATGTACGAGCATTCAGCTTGGGGGAGGAAATTCAATAAAGAAATTATGCCAAAACATACCTAATATATAGTTATTTAATCCCTGAAAATTAAAACTCCCTGAGAAGAATCCGATTTAAAATGATTTTTTGGTGATCATTTTTGTGTGTCTCATCTTGTCCGAGTCCAGGCTTTAGTAATCTTTAATTCGAACCAAACAGTTGACGATTATATTCAAAAGAATGAATCAAAATCTACTCGTGGTTTGGCCAAGAAATACCGTATTTTGGACAATCCCTCCCAGTGAGAGTTGATTTGGACCGGTTTATATCAACAGTAAGGCCAGCGGCTGGATAGTCAAGAAGAAACTGGATATAGTTTTTGGCTCAGGAAGTATCAGCACATCGGTCCCAAGCTCGGTCCCAAGCACTCACTCACTCACACACACTCTCAAATATTCTGTCAAAATAACAAAGCGAATCAAAACAATAACAAAGATTCTAGTACCGAAAAGCGCAAGAATGTATTGCAAGGTGTACTTCGGACCAAGGGGTTCTACAACAGTGAACCAATTTCGAATCACTAGTTTCATATTGATTGTTGGTAAGGCTGCTGTTGTGTCCTCCCTTAAGGTGTGATAGTGACAGGCACCTCAAACAACCGTTGTAGGTATATATTTAGCTCACGGAGTGCAAAACGTTCTAATGTGGAATCTTTATTGCTTCCTATCAAGTCACTCAGTTAATTATGTCAGTGAACGATATGGCAATGGCAAGCGATGAGATGTTCGTCATCGGATATATCAATCTGCCAGGAACTGCATGGCAACCATTGAGTGATGGCTTTCTCGCAACTTTTGAGTGAAGGCCCGGGACCAAATCACACTATATTGCACGTTGGGGTATCAAGGCTCCTGGATCATTACAATTCATCCACATTGCGGCAAATCAGATTCGTAACCAACGAGAACAGTCGCTGTGTGGATCTTTGCTTCGTCAGAGTACAGGGTGCGGCAGAAAATAATGCAAAAATGTTCAAACTTGAGTATTGGGTTAATTCGTGTAGAAAATGACTAATTTCTGTCGAAAGTGTATTTTTTTATGTTTACTTTCAAGTGCTGCATCCAAACATTCTATTTGTTTTATTGCAAATTCGTCAAAATGTTCGCGAAAGAAGTGATCACCAGTTTGTTGCTCGCCCAGAAGAAGCCGAAGGAGATTGCCAAGGTGGTAGGGTGCCATTTGGCAACAGTTTACCGCATAAAAAAGTCCCTGCAGGATGGTCCTAAGCAGCGGAAGCCGGGAAGCGGACGTCCGCGCTTTGCACGCACGCCGAACGTGATCAAATAAACGGTCCGTGTAAAAATTGCTCGCAACCCGGTGCGTTCCATAAGAAAACTTGCAAAGGAAGCCAATGTTTCGGAGAAATCCATGTGGAGAATCATCAAAGAAGACCTGCATGCATCTTCCAGAGCCAGAATGAAATGCCACAGGATTACGGCTCGGGTCATGGAACTACGAGTAACTCGTTCCAAGAGATTGCTTTCCTTGTTGAAGAAGGAAAAAATGATAATCCTGTTCTCCGACGAAAAGCTTTTCAGCATCGATGCTGTGGCCAACAGCAAATTCAAATTTCAAACCAAACATCCGGCTGGTGTCATGATGTTTGGCTTGGTGGCGTCCAACGGTTTGATAATGCCGCCTGTTTTAATTGATGCTGGAGTTAAAATCAATACCGAAGTGTATATCGGTATTTTAAAGGACCAAGTGCTTCCCTGGGTGAAGGCCAACTTCTCCGAGGACCAAAACGTTGTCCTACAGCAGGATGGAGCGCCGTGTCACACGTCCAATCGAACCCAATAATGGTTGAACGATAACATGAAGTTTTGGCCGAAGGATTTGTGGCCCCCTAGCAGTCCAGATCTTAATCCGTTGGATTATTCGAATTGGGCATATGTTGAAGCACGAGCCTGCAAAACATCACACCCTAGTGTGAAAACCCTGAAGTCAACCATAACACGCACATGGCAGTCAATGTCGGAGGACTACGTCCGAAAGGCATGCTCTGGCTTCCGGCGTCGGCTCGAGGATGTTATTAATAAAAATGGAGGACACATTGAATAAATTTGTTTAAAAGGACTTTATAAAGATAACTGCACTCGAAAATGTTGATATTATTGCTTGAATTAGTTGAAAATGGGATTTGAAAGGAATAGAACAAATTTTCGCATTATTTTCTGCCGCACCCTGTACGTATGTATCAGTTTCAGGAGACATAATTTTACATGAAATCGTTGTTTACGTTTCTCGACTTTTTACAGAGATGAATTACGTCTCGTGTAAAATTAATAATTTCTAAGTGTGTAGGACTCATGTTTCATACCGCTAAGGACTTTGCCGACGTATATTTCCTGAAGTCACTATACTGTTCACTCGTTCGTTAAACTTTCGAATACTGCTCTGTAGTTTGGCATCCATATTACCAAAATGGAGTGGAGAGGTTAGAATCTGTTCAACGCCGTTTCTTACGATTTGCTCTCCGCCGGATTCCTAGGCGAGATCTTTTCAGTCTGCCGACTTACGAGAGTCGATGTCAGCAGATTCATCTGGATACTCTTGAAGCGCGAAAATACATCGCAAGCGTGCTGTTTGCTGCAGATACGCTACAGGGAAGGGTTGATTGCCTTAAACTTTCGTCCAAGGGCTCTGCCGAACAATTCAATGCCGAGACTACCATTTCACCACACTAACTACGGACTAAACAGCGCTTTGATTGGTGTACGACATGTGTTAAATAGGGCTGATTCCAATTTTGATTTTAATTTGTCCCAAGAAACAATCCGTCGTAATTTTACTGTGTAATTTTTTTTTCGAAAAATAATCTGTAACTATTGAAATCTGTTTTGTATTGTTTTGTTTAAGGCCTGTACTCGAAAAAAAAATGCAACAGACAAAAATTCATTTTGAGTCGGATATTTTTTAAATTCTCAGGGAATACATAAACACATATAAGCTATGTTTTTGCAAAGTTGGTTTATTCAACCTCCTCTCCTAGGCTAAATACCCACACCTTGGACTTAACGCTACTCATCTAATCCTGTGCAACACTTGCGCCATCTTTCTTACACACTTTTAACCACTCTTTCTTCAAATCCTTATCGTTTTTGAAGACCTTTCCGGTTTTCCGGAGCTTGCCCTTCATAATCGCCCAGAATTTTTCTATTGGGCGAATCGCCGGTTTCACGTATTGGCACGATGTCAGATCCGGCCAAAACAGAGTGCCACCTTCGTGAGACCGGAGGAAGGGCAGCAGGCGGTTCTGGAGGCATTCTTCTCTATATATTTGGCCGTTGATGATGCCGGTCGTTATGTACGGCTTGGTGAATTTGCCGCACCCACCGATCGCCTGCCACACCAAGTACTTCCAATTTGTCAGCCTTCTTATTCCAGAACTTCTCCGGAACATCCAGACGTCCTCTCTAATATACGTCTCGTCGTCCATTACGATGCATGTCGGCTGCACCAACCACTCGCGGTTCAGCTTCCTGGCGCGGGATTTGACCACCGTATTCTGTTTATCGGTTCGGTTAGGCGCCTTCCTTACCTTGAAGAGATGAAGTCCGGCCCGCTTCATTGTCTGCTGGACGAACCAGACGGAAGAATTGACCTTCTTGGCCACATCCCAAATCGAATGGTTTGGATTGCGCTTGAAGTAATCCCTCACCTTCCTTGCATTCACGGGGTCGGTCGTCTTCTCTGTTCTTCCGCTGCCAGCTCGCCGCTGGGTTGTCTGGGTCTCCTCGAACCCATGCAATGAAAAGTAATACACAAAAAAGAGTGTTGCATTTTTTTTTCGAGTACAGTCTTTACTTGAGTACACTTCGTGTCACGAGATATTTACCGAATTTGTGCAGTGAATGAATCTTACTTTCACCGATTCACTCCCAATTCACTTCCTGTCAAACGTGAGTTAGTTTAAATTCATATACGATCTAGTCAAAAGCGTTTCAATTGAAATTCAAGCTTGCTTCAAATGATGTGGTGAACGACCGTGAATCAATTTCGTTGGCGAACAAAACATGCGTGCCAGTGTTGCTAGAAGTATTGTCATTTGACATGCACGCATTGCTGTAACTTTGCTCGAAAAAAAAGCTCCCCGAGTTGGCAAGCGCGTTTCTGTTTGATACTGCGGAGACATATTGAAATTACATGTGTTGCATTTGCGCTGGAGCTATAAACACAACAGGGATCGCATGAAAGCGGCATAAATATCAGCAATTTCATTTATCATTTCATAAAAAGTTTGATTATTGTTTTCGATGCTGCAAATACTTTATCTGATAGCACTGATTCTAGTCCTAAAAATAATGAATACCTCAGAAATGAAATTCATGCACGTATTGCATGAATTTCAATTGTACTGCTTCATACTAGTTCGACACCGAAGGCTAAAATAAACACCGATGAATGAAAAGCTAAGTCGAAAATGAATGTTTGAAGATTTTTTTGCTGAAGCTGACTAAGATGTGGCTGTCAAAAGAAGATAATGTGTTTCAATTGAAAGGGATGAATGTTAAGTTCATCGTCCCACGACGATTTTCAATTGAAATTGTATGATCCTGGTCACATCATTTGATTATCAATGTTTTGCGAAACATCATACTGGAACGCCTCAAATATACCTTCAAACCATCAGGTCAAAATAGGTATGTGGTGAAGACGTAGAGCCAATAATCGTTACGTTTTTGGTTCGATTCCTGTATGAATCCTTCTTTGAATGCTTCTCCTTGGTGCTTACCTACTTCAAGTCTGGAACCTTGAATGGAATTCAAAAATATTTGTGCTGAGAAAATGCCCATCCTAGTTCCACAAGTTACCTTAACACATTCAAATATCCTCGTGAAAAAACGCTTCAGTTGTCGTCTGAACCAACTTTAACGAATCATAAATTAAATCTCTAAATCTAAATATAAATCTCTTTGTTAGTCTTCACGTCCGCGGC
Organism: Aedes koreicus; assembly: GCA_024533555.2. NCBI lineage: Eukaryota > Metazoa > Arthropoda > Insecta > Diptera > Culicidae > Aedes > Aedes koreicus. Next base: position 20,500 of record JAHHFK020002338.1, on the reverse strand, counting down.
TTAAGCTAACAAAAAAATCATTTTGTATGTATCTAAACACAGCCTTCCGACCCTGTTGATCCATGTGAATGTTTTCAATACCATCGCGGTAAATTCAAACCATGACTAGTCGAGATCGCATTGTCGGATTAACAACAGCCTCCTCCGTTAAAATAATTTGAAAAATTACCTCAACTAATTAATCGCTGCTTCACGGTTTCCAAAATTCAATCAAATCCAGGCAAACTCTGACATTGGTGTCGACGATGACTGCGACGACGTGTGAAGTCCTTGACATAGCAAAAAGGCCCCATTGTTTGCGGTAGTTCAATTAGAAAATCACATCTAATTAAGTCTCACCACCGACGCTGCAGCAATCAAGAACGCTGCTGCTTCTTCCGTCCTACGAAGAAGAAAAAACCAGCTAAATACTATTATTCACCAAAACACTCCTCATTAAAATCTAGCTCAATCGACGGTGTGAAGCGTCATCTTCCTATAAGACTGATTGCACATGATGACACCGAAACCGCAACAAACCAGCCAGCACCAGCAGCGTCGCCGTTCCGTGTCGTTCGTTTCCCGTCTTAATAACCGAACCATGACGGAAAATTGACACTTATCTTCCTCAACTTAACGATCGGCTTAACAACGACCCTACAGGAGATTCGTGCCATTGGATCATGCTGCTGCTGCTGGTGCTGCCACTTTGCTAGATATGCTGATGAGCGACGCCGGACGACGAAAAATTGAAGATGATCCAAGTGGTGGACGGGCGAGAAATTAAAGTTCATTGAAGAAGGTTCGCGCGACGTGCGAAATGTCATGAGAAGCGATCGAGCTTTGCAATTGAACGTTCTTAACTATACCAGGAAAAAAAAATATTGATGCTGGTGCGGGTGATCCGACGCGAGGAGTGGTGATATTGAGCCGGGTGATGATGGATCGTGGTATTGCAATTGGATCCCCGCCGCACCGTCGTCGTCAGCCTCCTTGCATCTCCGGTCAGTTAATCGAGCCAAACATCACCGGATCTAGCGATTTGGGATTGGTATTTGCAAACCAGTTATAAGTCCGCAAAATGTGCTTAATTTGATTTTCGCGCGATTGTGAGAGCGGACGGTGCCGCTGAAAGTCAAGGTGCCAAATTAGTGGTCGATAGCGGGTATTGAAGATGAGGAAATCGGTGGATCTCTAGCGAATTGGCCAATTGGACATGATCTTTGATGCGATAGGAAGGCCTGCCCGGAACAGGTGCTGTTGGTATGGATATTTTGGACAATTAAGTTGCAATTATCTCACTTTGTACATGTGTGGTATGTGTACACAACGACGAAGATAATATCTTTGGGCATTTATTTTGTAAATTAATACATTCCTGTACTGGGAAAACGGAGGTAGCAGAACTCATGGACGAAACAGTAACACCACCGATAATTTGATTTTAAATCGAATTGAAAATCCGCTCAGTCTTCAAGATACACTTTTATAGATATTAATTAGGAGCTTGTGATGTTTTGGACAGTTTTTGCATGAGTGTGGCAAGCAAGAACAATCAAAGAATATTATGAACTCAAACGTTCTACTACTACATGGGAATCCAGAATGCGCATTCAGGCAAAAACTTCCATTACCCAAGTAAAAAGAAAAACAACAAAAAACAGCTTTCTTGATCAGAAAACTAAAAATGTTTTTACTCAGGAAGAATCAAATAGAAAACATCTTTTGTCATAAAAAAAGCTGAGAGGATGTTGTCGTTGTTTTTAAATTATATTCTAGGTCACATAGGAAGTTCTAAAGCAAATGTTTAGATATGATTTATTATCTATTTAGATGATGATTAATAATAAAATAGGTAATAGCATCACAATAACAAATAGGTTATAATCAAGTTACTAAAAAGTAAAAACAATTGCAGAAATGCACGAACATCACAAATCCATTCAACAAGTTTCAAAACAACAGATGTTAACACAGATTGAATTTCATTGTAAGGTTTGTACATGAATTTGAAAGTAAGGTTTGTTATGAGTATGATGAGTTTGCTTATGGATTCTCCTGAAATAGGTCTAGGTTTAGAGCGGTAGGTGAAACAAAGTAGCGAGTTGAGGAAAGTAACGTTAGCAGCAAATCGTGAACTGGGCTATTTCATTTCGCCTTCCCACATATGCACGAAATCACCTCATACAATGTTGTGAGTTTATGTTGATGCTGAAAAAAAAATGTCATGATCGGATAACAATTCGCATGCTGTTCTCTGAAATGTTTTGAGGCTAATGCTCGATTATGAAGGTAGTTTTCGATAGATAAGTATTAGGTATAACATCTGAATATTGGCGGTTCTAATTCTTACAGTTCCTATTCACATACAGCTTCATAAAATATCCCAGCTAGTTCCCTATCACAGATTACAAATTCGAGCAACCGAAGTCTCATATGCAGTAGCAAACGATGTATAGAAGGATGCACCTTTGCCACATGCTTCATCATCAGTTCTCGCTGTGCATCCGTGTGCGACAGACGTGTTTTATTCCTGTTCGGTTGGCCATCAACTCTAAGATTGGCTAGCAAGGTACTAATCGGAACTAAAAAAGTTTGAGAAATACCCTCCACTACCGATTGCTGTGACAATGACGCCCGCCGAACGGCCAGCAGCGACGGCTACCGCTGACCCCCCGCCGCCCCGCCCCCCCGAACCCCCAGCCGCCCGGTCCGCGAACCGAACCCCCAAACCCAAACCCCCCCAAAAACCCAAATTGCCGCCGTAACCGGTCCCGCACGAGCCAAAGAAAGGAAAACTCCCCCCCCCCCCCCCCCACGCACCGCCGCCGCCGCCGCGACGAACCGCCCCAAACACCCCCCCCCAAACCAACAAACACAACACCAACAACAACAACAGAAAGGGAAGGGGCACCCCACCGCCCCCACAACACCACCCCCAGCCGAAACGGCACCTCCGCCCCGCACGGGCTCAATACCCCCCACAGGGAACCCCCGAGGGGAAAACTGCGCGGGGCCTCCCGACCCCACGGAGCCCAACCAAAAAAACGAAGGTGTCGAGCCGAAGTGCGTCAACTGCGGTGCCAACCACGAGGGTAAAGACTATATTCGATGAAATTTGGACACACGCAATTGCTCGTAACTTTTTAGCGTGTGGGTAAAAATTATTGAAATTTTAACTGAATGTATTTCATTGTGTTGTATCAATCGTGTATTGAGTTTCGTGAAAATCGGTCGAGTGATTTCAGTGATGGCTTCGAATGAAGAAATAGTGCGCCAACAAATTTTGGGCACTCACTTCGAAAACCCAAACGCTTCTCATCGATGGATCGGAAAACAGCTCGGAATTGCACATTCAACCGTATCTCATGTGATCAAAACGTTCAAGGACCGTAAGACAACCAAGCGGAAAAATGATAGTGGCAAAAAGCGTGGCACATCAAATCCGGAGAAGGCCAGGATGGTATTAAACCAATTTAAGCGTTATCCCAACATTTCGATCAGGGCTGTTGCGAAAAAGGCGAAAGTTTCAGTTTGTTTTTTGCAGAAAACAATTAAACGTTCTGGATTACATTTGTACAAGGTCCAGAAGGCACCGAACCGGAGCGATAAACAGAACTCGGTGGCCAAAACTCGTGCAAGAAAACTGTTCGGGGAGTGGCTCACAAAACCGTTCTGCATTGTGATGGACGATGAGACCTACATTAAAGCCGACACCAAACAAATGCCAGGACAGGAACACTACGTCGCCACCTCTAAGTTGGCCGTTCCGGAGAGTGTACGGAAGAAGAAACTGTCGAAATTCGCCAAAAAATTCCTTTTCTGGCAAGCAATCTGCGGATGTGGCAAAATGAGTCAGCCATTCATCACCTCTGGGACCGTCAACGGACAAATCTACAAGGACGAATGCCTCCAAAAACGACTTCTGTCCTTTTTGAGATCTCACGATGGCCCGACACTGTTTTGGCCGGATTTGGCATCTTGCCGGCCCGTCTTAGACTGGCACAAAGATAATAATGTAGTTTTTGTACCAAAAGACGTCAACCCTCCAAACACTCCGGAACTTCGCCCAATTGAAAATTTTTGGGCAATCATGAAGGCAAAGCTCGTTAAAACTCCAAAACTGATAGAAAATGAACTTGAACTAAAGAAAGTGTCGTTAAAAGTAAGTAAGCAAGTCGGTCCTATCATTGCCCAAAATTTGATCGAATACAGTCTTTAATTGTTCTCCAAAGGCTGGTCCATGACTATTAACAGACTATATCTCCTGCCCGTCATCCGTGAAATGGAACGCGGTCATCAAATAGACGCTATATACACAGATCTCTCTTTGGCCTTCGAGAAAAAGGAACAACAGGCTGCAATTTCCAAAAACGATAAAATGGGGGTTAACGATCAATTGTTGTACTGGCTCCGCTCATACCTGACTGGTAAAGTTCTGTCCAGTTAGAATCCGGAATCACTTATTGTGTTGCAGCGGCATGGAAAGTGACCGCTGCAAGAATTCTTTTACAACGGGTTTGTTCACCTAGACACCCACTTTATGTGGTATAAATTTCACGGTGTTTTGTGCAGTGAGTCAAAAGTTATTCCAGATGGAAGCCGAGAGGAGAGAAAAAATTCTGCACACCCACGTTGATAATCCAACGTGGTCCGCAATAAAAATCGCAAAAACGTTGAAAATCGTCAAATCAACCGTGGATGATATGCTCAAACGTTTCAGGGAGCGAAAGAGCGTGGATCAAGTGCCTCAAGGTAAGCGCCGTAGTGGAACATATGACCGCAAGCTGAACCAGAAGGTGTTGAGAACCGTCAGAGCAAACGCCTGGACTATCAGATAATGAAATCGCACAAAAGTACGCTGCTGCTCGCAGTACCGTTCGAAGAATTCGTTTGCGAGCAGGATATCGTTCTTATCGAGCCAGCAAGCAACCAAACAGAACGTTGAAGCAAAGTTCCGTCACCAAAACTCGAGCTCGGAAATTGTACCAGCAGGTTTTGACGAAGTACCAAGGATGCCTGCTCATCGACGATGAAACCTACGTCAACATGGATTTCGAACAGCTCCCTGGCCAAAAATTCTACATGGCAGCGGCACGAGAAGATGCTCCTGCGAAGTTTAAGTTTGCTTTTGTGGACAAATTTGCCAAAAAACTGATAATTTTGCAAGGGATATGCAGCTGCGGAGCAAAGACCAAAGTGTTCGTAACGAATAAGACGATGGACTCGAAGCTGTACAAGGAAGAATGCCTCAAAAACCGCGTACTACCTTTCCTTAAAGCCCATAAAGGTCTCGTGAAGTTTTGGCCAGATTTGGCGAGTTGCCACTACAGCAGGGAAGTCATCCAGTGGTACCGCGATAATAACGTAGATTTCATCGATAAAAGCATAAATCCACCCAACTGCCCGCAGTTCCGGCCCATCGAGAGATTTTGGGCAATAATGTAGCGGAAGCTTAAGAAAAGTGGAAAAACGGCTCGGGACGCGACTCTGATGATCAAAATGTGGAACAAATGTGCCAAGGAAGTTGACACTGGAGGTGTGCAGCGTTTGATGGGAGGAATAAAGAAGAAAGTGCCAATTTTCATTAAAAACGAAGAGATATGATTTGTATTGATATGTTTTTCCTTGAAGAACAGTGAATTACTTTTGTTTTGATGTATTAAACTTATTTGTCCGTCAATCCGTTACCGAGATACAGATGATTTTATTATTCCGGATTCTAAATGGACATAGCTTTAGAACTATGTCTGTGTAGATTTCAGATTATGCCTTGTCTAGCTTCGCTTGGTCGATTCCTTTTTTTTTTATATGGACGACGTGAAATTGGTCCTCTGATGCCTGAAATTATGCTTTGCGGACGACCTAAGCTGTACTACGTCATAAAATGTCCCGAAGACGCCCATTTTCTTCAGCAGGAACTACAATTGATCGACGACTGATGCCGCATCAACAGAATGTCCTTAAATGTACCCAAATGCTCGGCTATCTCCTTTGGCCGAAAACGTGCGATGTATCTCCACGAGTACACCCTTCGAGGAACACGCTTGTAACGTGAAACAACAGTCAAGGATCTGGGAGTAATGCTCGACTCCAAACTGTCATTCGAGAACATTTTCTATATTGTTTCTAAAGCCTCATCGCAGTTAGGATTCATCTTCCGCTTCGTAAAAAACTTCAATGACGTTTATTGTCTGAAGGCACTATACTGCTCTTTGGTTCGTCCTTCTTTGGAGTACTGTGCTGTCATTTGGTCCCCTTTCTACCAAAATGCAGTCCAGAGGATCGAAGCCATTCAGCGAAGGTTTATACGCTTTGCTTTGCGACATCTTCGTTGGCAAGACCCTCGCAGATTGCCAAATTATGAAAGTCGGTGTAAGCTCATCAGCCTGGAATTGTTGGAAGGAGGCGTATGGTGGCCAAAGCGTGTTTTGTTGGGGACCTCCCTCGGGGAAACATCGACTGTTCCACTTTACTTGGTTTCTTGAACATCAACATTCGACGACAAAACCTACGTTTACAATCTTTCTTTATAAACCGGCACTCAAGGACCAACTACGGCAAACACAAACCTGTGCTGTGGCGCGTTTTCAACAGCTACAATAACGTGTTTAATTTTAATGAATCCCGTGAGTTTAATAAGCGCTGTTCCCGAAGATGTATGTGTTAATTATTGTATGTAATTCAGTTTTATCTTATTGTCATTGGGATAAATATGTTTATCTGTCGACGAATCAATAAATAAATAAATAATAAAAACAGTGTTCTTAAAGCTTAAGCATTCACACATTTTGGAACCATCTTTATCTTACATCTTTTCTTCATATATTTTCCTCGTAAATCCATCTAGAAACAATTTTTAATGTAAAAAAAAACATGTTAAGGACTGTATCAAAAATAAGATATCCACATATTTTTCTTTCAAATCATATAAAACATGATGTTTTTTTCAAACAAATGGATGATTCTTTATTATACGGGATTGAACTTGAACATTGAGCAGATCGGATGAAATTAATATTATTTTTTCACGAATTTGAGTATTTTTGATCGAACACTTTTCATCAACTTCGGGAAAAGTGTTTGATTAAACTTTTTTGACGCCTTAGCCCAAATTTTTTTTTTAACTTCTGCATATTCTCAGCTGTTTTAACAGTCTTTTTGAAGACCTGTTCACAATCGCCCAATCGCGTTCGATATGCCGAAGGTTAGGGGCTATGCATAAACCACGTAGACTTTTTTAGGGGGAAGGGGGGGGGGCTTGACCAAAGTCTACGCTCCATACAAAATTTCAAAAAATGGTATGGAGAAAAGTCTACGAGGGGGGAGGGGGGTCTGAGATTTTTAGAAATGAGTCTACGTGGTTTATGAACCGGCCCTTAGGGCAATTTGGCGGATTGATATCTTTCTCAACGAAATCTATACCCTATTCCGTAAGCCAATTGAGAGTTTTTTTGGCGTAATGCGCCGACCCAAAATCCGGCCAAAACAGTGGAGGGGTACTATGCTTCTGATATAAAGTCAGCAACTTTTTCTGCGGACACTCAGATCGATAGTTTTTCGCATCGATTATTCTGGTAGTGTGAAAAATGGTACATGATACTCTGAATCATTCCGACGTTGGTTCCCGCTTCATCGGTCAATCCGAATTAAAACTACCCATTTCTGATCCAGTTTAGGGTTGGAAGTTTCGGTTTTTCTACCTCTTTCTGACAGTTCATCCAAAGAACAGTGTTTCCCAAGCTTGGTTATGATAGATTTTACACTCGCGTGATGAATTCCAAAACTCTTCGCCAATTGTCGAATAGTTACACCCTTTTCATGTAGCCATGTGTCCAAAACTTTGTTTTCGATACTAAGCTACAATTTAAAAACTCAAGGCAAATTGGCGAATGAATGGGTGGGAATGGTGGTTTATATTAGGGATATAACCGCAAGGTTAACGTAGGACCGCGTTGGTGTGTCCATTCTTAAGAAATTTTCTACATACTGAGCCATTGCTTACGTTTGCCAGTTCAGGCTTAGTGAAAAATCTCTGCCGAATTTACCACTCACGACTTAATGCCTCAAACAATCCAAAATGAACTATTTTTGATCATATGCAAAGGTTGTTTAGGATAAATCACAAACATTTCACTTAAACACGCTCTTTTATTGTAAAATTTAATTGGTCGTCCTGAAAAGGACGGTGGCTATGATACGCGTTAGAAACTAATTTATATTTTCAGCTTTTTTGACCAGCAGGATACCATCATGTGCTGTACTCAATACAGCATGGTAGTTTATTAAACTCCTCGTCGCAGTGAATGGCGGACGGCAAGATACTTGGGATGATTCTAGTATTCTAGTTGTCACAAACATCGTTTTCCGCTGGGAGGTGCCCAGCTCCGGTATGGTTTCGGAAGCGAATGCCACCCGGATGATCGATTTTTACGACCCTTTGCCACGGCAATAGGTCGAGCGGGGAAACTTGGAAACGCTTCTTTTTGGTTTGCAAATGAGCAAGCGCAGGCAATAATTTGCGAGCCAGACGCGTAATTGCGAGTAAATGGACAAGATAGAAAAAATCTTCGTAACAGGAGAGCGAAAAACACAACCGTACGTGCCGCTCAATCGAACATGAAAATCCCAATGAAATCATTTTGGTTCGAATCGTGTGCTTTATACTGGCGTTGATAGCATTGCCTACAGAGAAGAGAGGCACGAGAATGCAGTACGAAGCAAATTTCATAAGAGAGGACGGGCTTCAGCTATAAAACCAGACAGCAGAACAAAGCAAAATAATAGTTTCAGGGACGAATGACCCGAAGGGTTAAAGTCCCTCGCAAAAATAATAGAAGAAGAAGAAGAAGAAGCAAAATAAATTTGCAACTAAGAGGGGAGACTATGGCTGTATTAAACATGGAATGAGACCTAATGAAATAAAAAGAAGAAGACAATTTGAACCATTTGTCACCCGTTTTTTGAGCACCCGGAAAGGGAAAACCATATTTTCAACCGGTTCATATGCAGATTTGTATGGGAGCAAAAGTAGGTAATTTTTAAGTAAAAAGTTGAACCAGTTTTACTAATAGCACTTAATTGAAAATTTAATCAAAAACATTTGTAAGTTTTCCTGATAAAACGGTGTATAAATGAAGTCATTCTGTTCAGTCAAACAAGAGTTATTAGCGTTCAAAAACCTTTCACTTTTGCGTAACGCTCTCATTTTTCAAAATTTTGAAATGACACCCGGTATAGAAAAGAGAAACGTAGTCCTACGTTAAAAAAATCGAATTGCTACCGTCATGAAAAGTCGTCAGCTTTTTGAGCGCTTAGTTATGTCGTTTCTCCAAAAATATTCAAAAAATTTGCACCGATCGATCGGAAATATTTTTGCGCTTCGGATTCAATAGAAACCATTGTTGATATTGGCCTGATGTTGGCCATATACTATTGAAAATTCAGAAATGTGAAGCCTTCTCAGACAACCAAAATGCAGGTTTATTAAAAGTCGTTTTCATGATATGCAAAAAGTATTCATATATTTTTTTTATCCATTTATTTGTACACATACATATACATCAATTATCCTAAAACTAACGTTAAGGGGATAGAGCCGATTACTCGTGGCCGTCTCGAAGTAAATAGGAATAACAATTGAACGGACGGGAAGATGGGCGGGAATTTAAGTATGGTTTACAAAGCACGTTTATTTTAAATTCGGAATTGGATAAAAACTTATAACTATACAACTTTTGGTTTTCTTTTGACTTGAACATTTTGGGAGAAAGAAAAAAAAACACAAATACACAGATAAAAAAAAACTTAAGTAAACATACAGGTTAAACTAACTACAATCTAAGGCTAATGTTAGTCAAAAACACATAAATGAGTTTCAAAAAATCCAGATCACGTACAGCCAAAATATCTCGAACCGGTACATTGGGTTGTCTACCTTGAGTCCGAAGGGAATCATAAAGCTCAGATCTGACTCCACGATGCTCAGCACATGACCAAATAACGTGATCTGCGTCCTGGTAACCTTGTCCACATTCACAGAGATTGCTGTCGCTCAGCCCAACTCGGTATAAATGAGCGTTCAAAAAATAATGATTGGAGATGAGGCGAGACATCACACGAATGAAGCCTCGACCCAAATCCATCCCCCTAAACCAAGATTTCTTCGATAACTTTGGGATGATAGAATATTGCCATCGCCCCAAATCTTCTTTACTCCATTAATACTGTCAGCTGACGAATGACTGTTGACAAAAAAAAAAGGAAAAACATTCATTGAAGGCGATTTGTCGATCGTAAAAATCGCCTTCTATAGCGCCCACCTTTGCAAGCGAGTGCGCTTTTTCATTGCCCGGAATTGAACAATGAGAAGGGACCCATACAAAGGTGATGATAAAATAACGCCAAGATAAAGCACTTGGAATCTCCTGTATTTTCATGACAAAATACGAGGAGTGCTTTACCGGCCTCAAGGAGCGAATAGCCTCTATAGAACTGAGACGATCACCAAATCACCCCAAATTCCAAACGGGTGTCCACTAAATAATGAGAACGAAAAGAATGGGTCAGGAAAAAAATACCAGTGAAGTTTTGTTCAAACTGATTTATTTTATTAAAAGGGTCAACTTAAATCTTCAAACTAAGTTTAGTGAATATTGTCATATGGTCCGTGGTCCGCCGTGCGGCGCAGCTTAGTCGTTATGCTGGAACATGACCGTTGGACGGCAGCCACATCGATTTTTCGGATGCAGCTTTTGATCCTGTTGGTAAGTTGCTTGGTGTTCTTGGCCTTCCAATTATCCTTGTATACCATGGAGCTCAAAAGACCGAAGAAATCCTCGATAGGACGGCACTGTGGCAAATTTGTCGGATTCCGGTCTTTTGGGACATATGGTATATTTTTGGCTCTCCAAAAACGTTAGCGTTTTTTTTGCGTAGTGCGATGATGCCTTGTCCGGCCAAAACACGTATTTGCCATCCGAGTGATGTTGTTTAAGAAATGGGATGAGTATTTTCTGCAAACACTCTCTTTGGTACACCTCCTGGTTGATGGCCAAACCGCTTGGTTTGAACCACGGCTTCGAAATACCCTTATCGGATATTACGATGTATAACATAACCTTCGATTCAAATTTGTGCTTGAACTTATACATTACTTTTGGAGGAGTAGTAGATTTGTCCTTAGTGTAGAATCGGTCGTTTCCCGGTATCTGAGACTTCGAAAGAGGAAAGTAGCTTTCGTCGTCCAGAACGAAAGATTTTCCGCCGTAATTCCGAGTCATCCAGCGGCATTGGGATTTCACGGTTTGAATCTGCTCATCTGTGTACTCTGGGGATCTGGTTTTCTTTCTACACACTATTCCTTCTTTCTTTAGCGTCTTGCAGATGAGTGACTTCGAACAATGGAACTTTCGGGCTGCTTCCCGTTGACTTACCGAATCCTTGTTGTTGAACATGCTGCGCAGCGAGCGGAGCGTTTTCTCATTCATTATTTTCGCTGGACGGCCGCAACCTTTCTTCCGGGTTACTCTCATGCATGCCAGGATACGGTATACGGTGGATACCGGAACTTTTTCACGACAAAAATGGTCCACCGTGTATTTTTTTCCACGATCTTCGTTCGCTTGAAAGAATTGTACAACGCGCGCGCGCAGTTCTTTCTGTTTCGACGGCATGCTGAACACGACTGAACATGTTAGAGTGAAATAAGAGTGTATGAAAATTTTCTGGAGAGTGCAACGATTCATTCATCTAAAGTGACATTTCTATGCGGCCGTTTTTGTTCTGATGGAAAAGTATTGAAATCATTCTCATTTTTTAGTGGACACCCGTTATTTTTTTTAATAATCATTTATTTGTACAGGCTCAATCGAATCAACTTTACAGAGCCAATTTTTCATATTTTTTTACATCATTTATCTTAAAACTAAAGTTAGGGAGATAGAACCGATTACTCGCGGCCGTCTCGAGGTTAATAGGAATTACAAATTACGGATGGGAAGATGGGTGGGAATTTAAAGTATGGTATACATAACACATTAATTTTAAATTCTAAATTGTCTTAACACTTATAACTATACAATGTATGAATTTCTTTTAACTTGAACATTTTTTTGAAAAAGAAAAAAAAAACACACAAACACAGATAAAAAAAGAAAAAAAAACTTAAAGTAAACATACAGGTTAAACTAACTACAATCTAATGCTAATGTTAGTCAAAAACACATAAATTAATTGCATATACTCCAAATCACGCAAAGCCAAAATATCTCGAATTGGCACATTGGGTTGTATACCTCGAGCCCGAAGGGAATCATTAAGCTCCGATCTGACTCCACGATGCTCAACACAAGACCAAATAACGTGATCTGCGTCCTGATAGCCTTGTCCACACTCACAGAGATTGCTGTCGCTCATCCCAACCCGGTATAAATGAGCGTTCAAAGAATAATGATTGGACATGAGGCGAGACATGACACGAATGAAGTCTCGTCCCACATCCATCCCCCTAAACCAGGATTTCTTCGACACCTTTGGGATGATAGAATGTTGCCATCGCCCCAAATCTCCTTTACTCCATTTATACTGCCAGCTGACGAGTGACTGTTGACGAAAAATAGTAAAAAATTCATTGAAGGCGATTTGTCGATCATAAATATCGCCTTCTATAGCGCCCACCTTTGCAAGCGAGTCCGCTTTCTCATTGCCCAAAATTGAACAATGAGAAGGGACCCATACAAAGGTGATGATAAAATAACGCGAAGATAAAGCACTTAGAAGCTCCTGTATTTTCATGAGAAAATACGAGGAGTGCTTTACCGGCCTCAAAGAGCGAATAGCCTCTATAGAACTGAGACTATCCGTGAAAATGAAGTACTGATCCGGTGTTAGTGAGGCAACGATTTCTAGCGTAAAGTGTATTGCCGCTAATTCAGCGACATAAACGGAACAAGGAGCTTGAAGTTTACGATTGGCGCTATAAATTTCATTGTATATACCAAAGCCTGCTGACTCCTCTATCAATGATCCGTCAGTGAAGAACGATTTAAAGGAATTAACTTGGCCAAACTTTGCAGAAAATATCACAGGAGCAATCATAGGACGATGATGCTCTGGAATTCTGGGTTCATAACTTCACACCTGGTGAGGAGCCGGAAAGTCAATTCTGAAAATCAATCCGAGAGTGGCAACATGCCAGCCAGCACTTCCAGACTCATCGTATGAGTCGAGTGAATATTTGACTTTTAAAAATTAATTAATTTCAAGTTGTGCTGAAGTATTGGTACTGTAAACAAAAATTCCTAAAAGATTGAATAATGTCGAAATTTAAGCTTAAATATTATTCTTATACAGAAACCGTCAAAAGTCAGTTAAGATAACAACCGTTCGCAAAGTTTATCTGTAAAAATGCAAATATCTCTAACTGTTGAATACAAAATACATCGTTATAATATGTTGTCTTCCAACCAGCTCAGACGTCTAGCTTTAAAAGCATCAGAAACAGAATTGTCACTCATATCATTGGAAATGTTGAGCTGTTGAAATTTGTAACAGTCAACGTATTTTGAAGAAATTACTGTGCAATCATATTTGTAATAGTAACCCGTTAATGATGAAGCCGTTTGGGACCTTGTGTGGTTGATAGGTGTTTAGTAAGGTTCCAAAAGCTTCCAAAACCTGGCACCTGTTGTTGGCACGTTGTGGTACTCACTCAGGCTGTGATGGGCATGTTTTCATGCCATACCACTAAAAACCATCCTTATTCTCTGAAGGGACTTTTCGGGGGCAGTTGCTTTACAAATCTCTGCTCTTGCTGGTTTTGTCGCAAACCCTTTTTGCAGCTAGAAGCCGTTATGTGTACCCTTCGAGCAAGGGGCAAGACAGCTTTCTTGTGAGTAACTTTTTACTTCAAATTTACTCAAGATTCATCAAATTTGCACACTCTATGATGTTCTTCTCACCAACTGCAAATATTGAAAACTCCAGTTTTGCGATTAGTCGATCCGGCTCGGTTTCTTTTTGGAGGTGATCCGTTCGGCAGTCATTAAATGCCACATATTCCTATTGTACGGATTGATTGACCCAACCAATTAGACGTTGGCCTTGACTGTGGGAAGCGGAGTGGTCGGCTTCAGGTGAATAGTAGATGGAGGCTGGCTATGAGCTGTGACTGGACTGAGATATAATAAGAGATGCTCATAATTACTTAGTTTGCTAAGGATTGCTCAGTGTCTTGCCCCTAGCCTTCGAGACGTGTAGCGAAATGAAGTAACTGACCATCATGACATGCTCTCTTTCACAGTCACCCTAATAGGACACTTGCTCCTAATCTAGTAGGCTGTGTCGATTTTCAATAAAAAAAAACATAACGAACTTACGAACGTACCTAATAAATTATGGTTGGAAATATTCCAAACACCATCCCTGAAAATGTTCAGATGTTTTTAAAAATCGTTTGGATTGACGGCTATCGACTTGAAGTTTAGTATGTGATTTTGACTTTTCCAGTTTAGAGAAAGTAGTATTTTCAGTTAAATTTGAGGTAACAATCAGAGGCACCTTGAAACCGCGTGACACTCTTTCGTGAACATTTGAAGCAAACCGTTTAAAATTCACGCATTGGGTTTAAAATAAGTAAGTTATTCAATTTTTAAGTGTTTCTCAGCTTCACAGAATGATTGCATACTATTCAAAATGGCACCACTGTCTGAAAGAAGTGACACCCGGTTACAGCAATTTCACCCATCGGGATGGAGGTGTACGTAGATGATGAAATTAATATAATTGGAACGTCAAACAGTCTTGTGGTTTTCACCTTATAAGGACTGTACATTAAAGAAAGTGGACATCTGTTTCTCGAAGTAAAATATTTATTTTCGAACAAATTCATAAGTTTGCTTTAAAAAAATGAAAATCAACATACAAATGACTGAATTCGCGTGAGTTTCAATATTTATTTAACATTTTTGAAGAACGCACGGACTTTTTTCTTGATAACTCCCTTTAAATTTCGCACAACTTTCTCCGTACCTTTTCGTTGTCCTGCAGACCAAATTTTATTGAAACAGTCAACAGAGCTTGCTTCTTTTTCATCTTTCTTAAGATGCCGCTTATGTATTGCCCAGTATCTTTCGGCGCAGTTCAGGGCAGTTTGGAGGATTTTGGCATTTTTCGACAAAATCGATTTTTTCCTTCTTGAGCATCTCCAACGTAGCAGAAGCTAATAATACGTGAAGCGAATTGACCTCCCGTTCAAATTTGAATGCATGCTGTATGAAAAATCGTCATCCCGAAATGGAATGCGTATTGCATTGGAAAAGCCCTATAACGCAAATCATTGGAAATGAGAGTAAAAAACAGTCCATCTTATATCATTTGGTAAAAACCTATCAATCGCTATCAGAACTGGTACCGTCACGAATAAAGGATGGAGCCCGATCGCTTTTCACGGAGTTATGGAGAAATAACTCCTGACTCCTTAAATGTTTGTGCTCCCGTTGCAATCCTTGCTGAACGGTTGAGAAAGTGAAACGTGAAACAATTTATGTCGTTCATTCATAAATCCCTAATGATCTTCACAGTTTTTAAACAAACTTATTAAATTTGGTTGATTGTCATACGAAACCTGGATGATCGTCATACGCATCTAACCATAAGAAAATCATCGGAATGCTTTTCGTTAAAGGGTGCAACCGATTTACATTTCAGACGATCTTGAGATGATGTTTGGGTTTAGTGTAGTGAGCAGATGCCAGATCCGGCCAAAACAATGGAGGATCTGTACAGGGTGCGGCAGAAAATAATGCGAAAATGTTCAAACTTAAGTATTGGGTTAATTCGTGTAGCTAGTGACTAATTGTTGTCGAAAGTGTATTTGTTTATGTTTACTTTCAAGTGCTGCATCCAAACATTCTATTTGTTTTATTGCAAATTCGTCAAAATGTTCGCGAAAGAAGTGATCACCAGTTTGTTGCTCGCCCAGAAGAAGCCGAAAGAGATTGCCAAGGTGGTAGGGTGCCATTTGGTAACAGTTTACCGCATAAAAGTCCCTGCAGGGTGGTCCTAAGCAGCGGAAGCCGAGAAGCGGACGTCCGCGCTTTGCACGCACGCCGAACGTGATCAAATCGACCCGTGCAAAAATTGCTCGCAACCCGGTGCGTTCCATAAGAAAACTTGCAAAGGAAGCCAATATTTCGGAGAAATCCATGCGGAGAATCATCAAAGAAGACCTGCATGCATCTTCCAGAGCCAGAGTGGAACACCACTTGATTACGGACCGGGTCAAGGAACTACGAGTGACTCGTTCCAAGAGATTGCTTTCCTTGTTGAAGAAGGAAAAAATGATAATCCTGTTCTCCGACGAAAAGCTTTTCAGCATCGATGATGTGGCCAGCAGCCGCACGGACCGGTTCATTTCACCGCAGAAAATGGAGAATGTTCCGGAAAAAGTGAAATTCAAATTTCAAACCAATCATCCGGCTGGTGTCGTAATGTTTGGCTTGGTGGCGTCCAACGGTTTGAAAATGCCGCCTGTTTTCATTGATGCTGGAGTTAAAATCAATACCGAAGTGCATATCGGTATTTTAAAGCACCAAGTGCTTTCCTGGGTGAAAACCAACTTCTCCGAGGACCAAAACGTTGTCCTACAGCAGGATGGAGCGCCGTGTAACACGTCTAATCGAACCCAACAATGGTTGAACGACAACATGAAGTTTTGGCCGAAGGATTTGTGGCCCCCCTAGCAGTTCAGATCTTAATCCGTTGGATTATTCGATTTGGGCATATGTTGAGGCACGAGCCTGCAAAACATGTACACTCTAGTGTGAAATCCTGAAGTCAACCATAACACGCACATGGCAGTCAATGTCGGAGAACTACGTCCGAAAGGCATGCTCTGGCTTCCGACGTCGGCTCGAGGGTGTTATTAATAAAAATGGAGGACACATTGAATAAATTTGTTTAAAAGGACTTTATAAATAAAAAAAAAAAAAACAAATAAACACCTCCCCCCACCCTTTTCACTTCTTCTTCTTCATCGAGTATTAGTACACGACACTGAAGAAGTCTGCACATTGTAGACGAAATACGCGTAACTGTCAAGATAAGCAATAAAGGTAGTTGGAATTAAATGGAAATTACTAATCATTCTTCTTATTTTCTAGTGACTTTATAAAGATAACTGCACTCGAAAATGTTGATATTATTGCTTGAATTAGTTGAAAATGGGATTTGATATAAATAGAACAATTTTTCGCATTACTTTCTGCCGCACCCTGTATGCTTTCGGTAGATGAGTCAAAGCCGATTTTTGAGGCATTCTTTTCTGTAATTTTCACCGTTTTCACCGTGTCTGTTGTGAAATATGAAGAACTCTTCAATCCACAGGAGCTAATGGCTTGCCATACCAAAACCTCTTTTCCATTTTTTTTGCTTCGGATGTATCGCACATCATCAGGCACATCTGTCCTCTGCTCAGTGTTCACAAATTGCGGCCCGGACGTGTACTGGGATTAAATTTGACCTACGTCCCATCGTCAATCAAAATGCATCCGTTCGGCTTATGGAGGAGAACGTCATACAAGTTCCGTGACCGTATTTTCGAAGAAGTTTTCTGTGATCGGCGTCCTTTTGGGTGGACTCTGCTTCTTGTAGGTTCTGATATTGTTACGGTTTTTGATATTCAGCACGGTTAAGACGCTAAGGACCACTTTTTTTGGCAATTTCACGAACGGAACACGGTTCATTCGATTTCCAAAGGCGTACCGCTGCCAGCTCCTTTTTTTGGTCCGATTTCGTCCAGATTTCGGTTAACAATCTTAAGAATTCTTAACAATCTTGAACACTGCAGATTTAGTGCAATTCACGCCTTTTGCCAAATCTCGAAACGACAACATTTCGGAAAACCATTAGTGCAGAATTAATCTGCAAGTTGGATCGGGCACGAAGTATAAAACCTGGAATTCGATGTATGACGCCGTTTTGGAATCCAAGATAGAGGTTTCTGTTTTGTTAAGCGCAACGTCTTCTTTTTCAACTTTAAAAGAAGTCAAAAGTTCGTAGTTTCTATATGCAGCCTAATTTAGTAACTGTAATTAGTTTTAAGATGACTAATAATGCACAATTAAATAAATAAAAACAAGCCACGATGCACGTCTTGAACTAACAGCAAATTGGTTTTATTCCAAATTTAATCTGTCCAGATTTTGTCACAAACAAGCCTTATTCCAAGCTTACGCCTGATGAAACTAACCTCAAAAGTACGAGGCCCCACAGACGTAAGCTCACTGATCATGTGTCTTAGGAAGATCATTTAAATGAAATATCATTTCATATGCTTCTTAAAAGAGTGCCACGTATTTTGAAGTTGCCTCCGATTTCATAGCTAAACTCTAGAGTAGCTTTGCTAAATTTTAACTGAAAATACTATTTCACTTTTCTTTAAAAATCAAAATCTCAAACGAAACTTCTAGTCAATAGCCGTCAAGCTAAAAGATTTTTTCAAAATCTGAAACTTTTCAGGGATGGATTTTGAAACATTTCAAACTTTATTTTCTTATGTACGTTCGTAAATCTTATTTTTTTTCAGAAAATCGACACTGCATAAAGACTGAACTCGAAAAAAATGAGACACACAAAAATTATCACAAAAAATTCATTTTAAATCGGATACTTCTCAAATTTTCAGGGATAAAATAACTACATATTAACTATGTTTTGGCATAATTTATTTATTGAATTTCCTCCCCCAAGCTGAATGCTCGTACATTTCTCTTAACACTGCTCATGAGATCTTGGGCGAGGCTTTGTCCATCTTCCTTACACAATTTCTCCCAGTTTTTCTTCAAAGCTTCATCGGTTTTGAATGTTTTTCCGCTTTTCTTCAACTTCTTCTTCATTATCGCCAAAAACTCTCGATCGGACGAAGTTCTGGTGTATTTGGCACCAGGCCATTAACGCCCTTCGCTTCGTACCAATCCATTACAGGCTTGGCGTAATGGCACGAAGCGAGCTCCGGCCAGAACAGCGTGGGACCACGGTGAGAGCGGAGGAAGGGCAGCAAGCGCTTCTGCAAGCATTCCTCTCGATAAATCTGTCCGTTTATGGTGCCGGTTGTAACGAACGGCTTGCTTTACCGTCCGACAAAAAACTCGGGGCCGGGGATTTGTTTGGTGTCCGCCTTGATAGATGTCTCGTCGTCCATGACGAGACAGCCTGGCTTGACCAGCCACTCACGGTACAGCTTCCGCGCACGCAATTTGGCCACCGTGTTTTGCTTGTCAGTCCGGTTTGGCGCCTTCCTGACCTTAAAACACGTAGCCCAGCCCGCTTCATGGTCTGCTGGACGAACCACTTCGACGAATTGACCTTTTTTGGCCACGTCTCGGGTGGAAAGGTTCGGGTTATTCTTAAAGTACTGCCTTATCTTCCGCGCCTTCTCTGGGTATTCCGTTTTCGGTGTTCTGCCGCTTCCAGCGCGCCGCTCGATGGTCTTCGTCTCCTGGAACATCTTTACAACGCGGGACACGGTGGAATGGTGGATTCCAAGCCTTTTGCCGATCCATCTGTGCGACTGACCAGGATTATCGATCACCGCGCCCAAGGCGTAGCTCTTCTTGTTTCGAATGCATCTTGAAAACTACTTTACAGATAAAATTGTGCACACATAAACATAACACTCTAAACTAGTATTAATTTTTACTCACGCGATAAAAAGTTACACCCAAAACAAAGTGTCGCATTTTTTCCGAGTCCAATCTTTACTAATTCATACTAATTTTTGCTAGTCTTGATCAGAGCTCTAACGTCTTCCACTTCCCGGAAAAAAAAATCTCATAGGCTTATAATTAAATGTATTGTTAATAGAATCTATAGTATATAGAATTAATAGTATTGTTAACAACGATAAGATGACAATAGGTGTTATTGTTTCCACGAAAGAATCTAATGTAAATTGAGGCATCGACAATATAAAAGGGGGGTTGTTATGTATCTTAACAATATAAAAAACCTTTTTTTTTTTCAAACAAATTTGGGTCAATTACTATTAATTGTAGAGGAAAGGCTTGTACGATGGAACACGATCCGTTTTTTGCTCGTAACATGTTTTTTTTATTCGCGGATCCAAAGGCATCTTTCGAAAGAAGAACTAAAAGGCTCCAACTTTGCCCAAGGAACTGACTATTTATAGTCATCAAAAAAAATTATGGCCTATTTTCGAAATCCTATTGCTTTTTTAATTATGCCAACATAACATGACAATATACCTCTTTCATTAATCTGAGTCATGAACAGCAAGATTCATGGTCGGAAATAGATTTTAATAACTGAAAATGAGAAGAATGATTAAGGAGTGTATCGAAAAGTAGTTATAAACATTCGATGCGTTATTACGCATAAACTACTGTATATATTTTTAGCGTGTAAGCGCCATTTGCTTTGTTTACATGTCAAAAATGATTATTCGGTTCATTCATTTCCGTTGATAAAGTTGTATTCAAAATGTCGCGAATTGAATTTGAGA
>JAHHFK020002337.1:0-138045 GCA_024533555.2 Aedes koreicus | reverse complement strand
GCCGCAACGTTGAATGTTAAAAATCCGCAATCAAAATGTCTTTACAGGCAGAACGGTATTTTTCGGAGTAGAACCACGGTCCCAAAATTTTGACAGAATTCCAATAACTATTAAATGATGTATTTCACACAAAAATCAGTGGGGTTGTGTACCATAGAAGGTGCATTGCTGACCAAAAATTGGTCAGGTAGCTGATTGCGTTGCAGGCTGTTGCTATCAAGCCGTTGGCTAGGCAACAGTTGTTAGGCAGCTAATAATTATGCAGTCACGGAAAGAAATGACGGGGGATTGAAATAACAATATCGATAGTTGATACCTATAACAAACACTATTTTGTTTCAATCACAAAATATGTTCAGATCAAAGAAATTTTTGAATTGAATCAACCATACTTCATAGTTAAAAAGCCAGCACTTTTACACATCTGTCATAGGGTTAAATCTAAACAAAAACGTTATAAATCCAAATAGTGTGTATGCTTGAAGCAACTATACAAAAATTCAAAACAACAATCTGGTAGTTTTCGGTTTGCTTTCAAGTCCATCATGGCGCGCGACATTGAAGTTCTTATTGAGTTTGTGTTGGATGAGGAATTAGTTGAATTATTGAATTAATCATTCCAGTTAACAGAAATTGAGGTTTTCTTTTGTGAGTATTTTTTTTAATAATTCGATCATTGTACAAAGAAGTTTTGATTTTTTTTTTCAGCAAATTCTACGATGCCTAAACATGTGGCGCTGTTCTTCTTAACATAAACTACGAATGAAAATTTACCAGATTGAATCAATACTGAAAAAAAAACCGTAACAGTAGTATTATTGAAACAATAAAAATATAAAACAAAATCGGTCATAAACTAATCCCAAATTGTGTGATAAATTTAATTGCATTCTCATTCAAACTATTTCGGAACTGAAAATCTCATTCAGTAAAAAAAATTGAACTGACCCCAAGCATATTCAAATTAACTATTGTTATTCAGTTGGTTCAACTATAATCATGGTTGAATTTACTGGCACCGTAATCCAACTGTCAAAAGATCAATAATATTTTTTTTCGACGCAAGCATTGTATAGTTGAATCAACCATATTTTTCTGAAGTTTATTCAAGCATACAATAGTTAAATCAACTTGAAATGGGTGATTGTAAAAACTATGCACATGGGTTATCGAAAAATCAATGCAACAATATAGTTGATTTTAGATGATATATTATTGATTGAATTGTACTTTTTTCTCCGTGGTGGTCGGTAAAACAGTCGGCTGCCAGTGATTTATTTGTAGCCGGTGGGTTCAGCCACGAGGAGCAAAATAAGGTGTGTGGGGGGGGGGGGGGGGATCTGGTTGGTTGCCATCTTTTGATAAGGCGCTATGGGTAACGGCTGAAATAACCTGCTTCTTCAAAAGACCGAGTAGGTTTGAATTCAAAGGCGGACCATTTCAAATCCGTCCTTTTCAGGACGTGGAATTTATTTTTGAGAGAGTTTGTTTGATTTGAATTAATCTAACATTACTTTCCAAGTTCTTACCAATTCACAATCACCGATGGCTAAAACAATTTCAGTTTTCCCTTCGCAGCAAACCTTGAGAGCATTGTGTAAAATTAACAAATGGCTGCCGTCAGCGGACGCTGATTATTAGATCATTTCTTGATTGATTTATTTTTGTGAGTTTCGCCATTAACAACTAGAGGTTTTTACGATTGCCATTGTATTTACTCAAGAATCAATCGGTTTTACAAAGTTTTAAAGAATGTTGCGTTCCAGCAAATATCGAGAATTTTCCTATCACGGACAACGAAGTAACATTTGCTGCACAGTCCAATGAGTGCTGTTATGAATAATTGTTCTGTTGTGTTAACGATTCGCGTTGGATAGAGTTTTACTTCTAGGAAAAAATAAGTTTTGAGAAACTGTGAAGGTGACAATAAGTACAATGCCTACCGTATGCGCGTTAAGCTCGAACATACGGAAAATCCTCCGAAACAACCATGTACCGATGTCGAGTGAGCTTGTGGTTATCGGGCGAAACTGAAAGCAGCCAGAAGTAATGCGTTACCAACTACTGGATGGGACGCTGGAGTAGAACCTATAACTCGAGGCTGTATCATCATTTAAAGCTTTCTAAAGAGTTTGCAATAGAATTTTCTAACAAACAGCTGATTTAACGATCTATTAGTAGCACACCCACACTAATTTGATCAGACGGAAAAGGTAGGGGTCAAATGAAAGTTTGTAAACAACTGAAACATAAACATTTCTCGATAGATTTCCGAGATTATTGCTTCAATCAGTTGGAAGTTTTCACGACTGTCAACTTACAAACTTACTTGACTTTGAACTCCCAGACATTTGTTCCCTGAACAATCTATAACACGATAAGTATAATGGTCTCCAGCCGGTCAATCATATCAACACCATCAATACAGCCAGCACAACCGTTGCCCTTTCATCATACCAACATTCAATCCAAACATCCATTTCCACGGCTGCTAAATAATTTCTAAGAAGCGAATCATAGAATGTTCTACATACTTACTCACTTACTTATGCTAACCCAAAGTCCCATTAGAACAGTACCTGCGTTGCAATGTTCCGCTACGAAACTAAAGAAACTAATCAAACGGTTTAACGTAGTCTACGTCAACCGGTCGTGAGTTATACACAACTCCACTGATTTTTTTTCACATTCCTTGTTCCGCCACCCCCTTTTTCCCCCCAAAACACCCTTTTATATATGCACCGCTTTTTTTTTTTTCCCCCCCTTTATATTTTTTTTAGGGTTTCCTTCTTTTTTTGCGTTGACGAGCCCCCTCTACAACAACAGTATTTTCCTTTCCCCCCCCTTTTTGCCCTAAACCCCAAACATAACCAAAATCACTATGTAAATCAACTCCGTTCCGTACTTACAGCATGTATTTACCTAACAAAGGTCAACCAACAATGAAAACCGCTGATAAATTGGAGCACTTTATAGATAAATCAACGCGCATCCGCACATTAAAGACAATTTGACAGTTATGAAATAGTACTGATGAATGGTAAAGACCACACTATTACATAGACGCATAACCTCGAAATAATAATATTGAAAACATGAATGAGAGAGAGTTGTTTAAATTCGCTACTAGTGTACGAATATGAAATTGAATCACTGTAGTTCCGTTAAAAGCAAAGTATCGTCGCAAAAAAATCGTGTTTCAACAAGATAATGCCAGCATTCACACCAGTTCGGCTACAAAATCCTGGTTTAACGACCGAAAAATTGAGCTCCTGTGGTAGCCAGCCCGTAGTCCGGATCTAAATCCACTGGAAAACATCTGGGGAATCATTGTTCTACGGATTTACACCCACAAAAACAATACAACAGTACTGCTGAGCTTAAATTGGCAGATTCGGAAGAGTGGGAGCATTTTGAAATGAAAATTTTAGAAAACTTGTTTGGAAGTATGCCCAAAAGGATTTTCCAGGTAATCAAGCGTGCTGGAAGACCAACTTATTATTAAAATGCAGAAAGTATTCAGAAAAATGAATATTTTGACATGTATCCATTAGTGCGGCTATAAAAAATAGCCACTTAATTTCATGGATTTGAATCAATAAAGGATTTTCTATTGCAAATTTTCAATTCAGGTTTGAATTTCATTCTTAAACAAATCCATTTAAAACATATAACAAGGAGAAATGAAGTTTTATACCCGGTTTACATGTTACACCGTAAATGTTTGTGCGGCTATACCCAGGTAACCAATACGCATTAGTATATGCAGTAAATCAACCCTAAATCTGCATTTCAGATGCAACAAGCACATTGGCATTATATCAGTATCTTAAATGCTATCTGTTTGAATCCTGGAGGGTGTGAGCTGTTTAGTGGAATACCTGTAACTAGAAACTGAGAAGAATGATTAGTAATTTCCATACATTGAAATCGAAATACGCGTATCTGTGAAGATTATCTTGACAGATACGCGTATTTCGTCTACCAATCAAATGCAAACTTCTTCAGTGTCGTGTACTAATATCTAGTTAGTACACGAAACTGAAAAGTTGCATTTCAAATGCTATTTAAATGTTTGTAGCTTGTCAAGATAAGCATTTCGAATGCAAAATAACATTAATGGAAATTACTAATCATTCTTCTTATTTTCTAGTTGCTATCTGTTGTAAAGTTGCATTTCAAATGCTATTTAAATGTTTGTAGCTTGTAAGAAGCATTTCGAATGCAAAATAACACTAATGAAGCATTATCATAGCATTGTAGTAAAGCAGCCGTATATTGGGCAAAAGTGGAATTTATTTGGCATTTCAGTTGGTATTTCAGGCGACTTAATTGTTGATAGGCTGCCGTGAAGACGCTTTGGAGCTGCTTATTGGTTACATGGGTAAAAACTAGCGGCATAGTAGATTTTTGAATGAACTATCCTGGATTCCAACGGCTAATGGTTCAGAAAATAATTATGATTGCCATGGAATTCGGGTATTTTCAGAATGAAAACAATAAACAAAGGCTAAACATTGATGTCCGACATCATTTTCGGATCCAAAATGGTGATTCCGATTCTACAATAAGAAAACACCATACAATATGGGTATGTTTGAAACATGGACGGTATATAGAAATCAAAAATCGATGTCCGACGCCATCCAAAATGGCTTCGACCGGTTTGAAAAAGCTTTCAAATATCTTGCAATATAACTATTTTTAGAACGACAACGATGTGTAGAAGCTAGTCCTGTACCACTCGTGATTAAAAAATATCAATTTAGTCTCACAGCAGATAGTGATACGCAATGGTATATCACTCGAAATATTGATCAATGAAATCTCAAATGGCAGTTAAACTCACTTGAGAATTGACAAAAATTCACCTGAGATTTTGACACTCACATTCGCACAGCTTTTGAATCGAACATGAGTACTTGTGAATGAAAACCATTTTGATCCACCTTACCTATTCCTAGCTTCCCGCCATTAGTACTGAATTGAGTGAGAGGCCTTTTGCGGTCCCTTTTTTTGCATTCCTACTTTTCAATGGAAGTTGGTACTGAATGAAATAATTGAAATTATTGTGATTCTTCTAATGCTCTGTGAGTGAGAAAACGTTGAAAAAAGGGAGTGCTGAGATCACCTTGCTCAGATTAAGAAAAACTCAAATGATCATCGAAAGCAAAAAGTTTAGCGAAAGCGAACGAGTTTACTCAGTGTTATTTGTCTGTCGTGATAGTTGTAGTGTGACTGATTTACACAACACTGGTAGAAGCCGAAGATTTATAACTGGCGCCTTTTTTTTTTAATACTGGTACTGGAAGAAATAAAGTGCTCACCCGGAAATAATTATATCATTGCTTCATAACTTCATCAAATTTGATTATATTATTTAGCTTTCTTCTGCAAAGTTGACTTAATTTGCGTTATCTTTCAGTTATTGTAGAAAAAAAAATTGCTATTCTCTTGAAATCAAAAAAAACTTTTTTTACTTAAATTAAGTTGTTTTTGAACTGGAAGAAAAAAAGTGCTCACTTTTACCTTATAATATTTTACGGTGTATTGTTCGTTCCCAGTCGCTGATATTGACATATCCTCTTATTGTTGTTTATGCGCGGTATATTCAAGAACAATTTTTCCCCGTTTTACTTGTTCGTTATTCGTGTTTTAAGATGGAAAGTAAGCAAATCCCCCTAAAAATCCGTAAACTCATCGTTCGAGACCACCAGAACCATGAATCGTTCCGGAAGATTGCTGCTAAGTATGCTTTAAGCTACTCTGGTGTAAGGAAGGTATGGAAGAAATTCGAACAATGTGGAAGTGTGGCAGACAAATCAGGTCGTGGGAGAAGCGGCTTACGTCACCACGCGAAGATTCGAGAATCGTACGAGAAGCAAGAAGATGCTCATCAATAACCAGCCGTGCTATACGTGAGAACTTGAATCTGAAGGTATCCGAAAGAATTATTCGCTACAGGCTGCAAGAAGCTGGATTGAAGAGCAAGTATGCAAGTCGAGGCCCTCTAATCAGAAAAGTGAATAGAATCAAACGATTGAAATTTGCTCAAAAGTATGCGGAACAGCCCGTAGAATTCTGGAAACGAGTGGTATGGTCTGATGAGAGCAAATTTGAACTGTTTGGCAAGAAACAGCGCCCTCGTGTTTGGATAAAGTCGGGAGAACGCTTATTGGATCAGAACGTGCAGAAAACTGTAAAACATGGTGGCGGAAGTATTATGGTTTGGGGGTGCTTCTCGTGGTCCAGCGTTGGAAATCTCGTAGAAATCGAAGGTATCATGACTGCTGATCGTTACATTGATATAATCAATGAAAATCTGGAGGAATCGCTTCTTAAAATGGGGCTTGAGGAAAGCTTCATTTTCCAGCAGGACAATACCCACACCCCACCCCCCGAAAGTCAACTGCATTCTTCAAAGCAAATCGCATTAAACTGTTGGAATGGCCACCACAATCACCTGACCTCAACCCGATTGAAAATTTGTGGTCGACTTTGGATAGACAGGTGGATAAAGGCGAAGTGACGAACAAAACCAAGCTTTTCAAAACTTTAAATGAAGCGTGGCAGAACATCGATGAAACATATCTGCACAACCTCGTCGAAAGCATGCCACGACGTCTACAAGCAGTGATCCAGGCAAAAGGTGGACATACTAAGTACTAAAAGCTTTATATACTGTGTTTTCTTTACAATTTCTCTTGTGAGCACTTTATTTTTTCCAGTCGATAACAGAAAAGGTTCAATAAAAATTAATATATAAATTTCCAGTCCTAGATTTTTATTATTTTCTTTGCACGAAACGATAAAACGGAAGAATAAGATGAATTATGTCGAATACAGCTCAAGGTTTTCTCTGAATGTGTAAAGGGTGTCACTCTTCAAGATTATTCGTTTTGGTGAGCACTTTATTTTTTCCAGTACTGTACGTGTAGTGACCACTCCGTGGTTCGTTGGTTAGGAAAAGTCTAAAATGGAACCCACTCTAGGCCGTGGCTGATCAACGTTCTTTTCACTCTTGTTCCAATCCAGTAGTCAAAAATACACAAATTAGGAAAACTAAACTTTATACAAGCAAAATGTGAAATAGTATTTATTATTTGAAAGCGGTGATCATCCAAGTCCACTTTATTCTTCCGAGATCGGTTGGCTCGGTTGCTATCTATTATCTCCTCTCTGTAAAATTGTTTGTTTCGTGTACCTACATACATATGCTATCTAAGTTACGATTGTTATCAGAGATAATAGTGGGGATACTCAAATGCTACAAAAGTTCATAACTTCATAATTTTTAAATAATTTATCTTAGGTCTAAGGAGTGTATCGAATATAAGCTATCCACATACATTTGCGTTGTACGCATGTATTTGTGATGGTTTTTTATGCTCTGAACACTGAATGCTGTGCGTTTGACTGTCAGCTTTCTTTTATTTACTTGTTTGTGCGGTTCAAATTCTGCGTTTTCAAAATGTCGCGTATTGAAAAGGAAGTGAAAATTAAGGTTCTGGACACATGGCTAAGTGAGAAAGGTATTACTATGCGAAAATTGGCGAAGCGGTTTGGAATTCATCATGCGAGTGTAAAAACCATCATTAATAAGTTTGAGGAACACTATTCTTTGGATTAGCTACCAGGAAGAGGCAGAAAACCCGGTTCTTCCAACCCGAAACTGGAGCAGAACGTGGTATCTCTAATCATGAAGAACAAATCAATGTCAATACGTGATTTGGCCAAAAAAGCAGGAACGAGTGTCGGAATGATCCAGCGTATCAAGAGGCGAAACCACCTGAAGACCTACAAGAAGCAGAAAATCTCGAAACAAAGTGCAGAACAGAAGAAGCGAGCAGCAACAAGGGCCCGGAAATTGTATTCGCGTCTTTTGCAGCGTCCGGATGCATGCGTTTTGATGGACGATGAGACCTATGTAAAGGAGGACTCAAAAACCCTTCCAGGTCCACAATACTTTACTGCCGTCGTTGGGGAGGATGTGAGCGATGCGGACAGGTCGATTCAAGTGGAGAAATTCGGTCGAAAGGTTCTGGTATGGCAAGCAATATGTTCCTGTGGTTTGAAGTCAACCATTTTTTACACTACCGGAACTATAAATGCGGAAATCTATCGATCTGAGTGTCTCCAGAAGAGATTGTTGCCTTTATATAAGAAGCATAGTACACCTCCACTGTTTTGGCCGGATTTAGCGTCGGCTCACTATGCCAAAACCACTCTCAATTGGCTTGCGGAAAAGGGTATAGATTTCGTTGAGAAAAATATCAATCCACCAAATTGCCCTCAGCTTCGACCCATCGAACGTTACTGGGCAATCGTGAAGAGGGTCTTCAAGAAGACTGGTAAGGCAGCTGGGAACATGCAGGAGTTCAAAAAAATTTGGGCTCAAGCGTCCAAAAAATGCGATGCAACACTTGTCCGAAAAATAAAATTCCATTTTTCACTTTCGAAAATATTTTCCTTTCATGCAATTCTCCTCGGTGCTTGCAGGGTGCTTAGTGAAAATTTACTCCGCACATTGGCAAACGCAAACTCACCCGAGAGATTTTTGTTTTGTTTCCACATGCTAGACATCACAAGTTGAGTGACACCAAAGTGTCTGTCGTTTGCACTCTCACCACACAACAGGCCGGAGCGTGTGAGTGATCTCTGAAGAGCACCGAAGAGTGCAGAATTATTTCACCGGGGAGAGTCACCCTGGTGAAAACCTTCATTGTTAGTTTTATACCGCAACACTTGAATTTGAACATTTTTACAATGTTACTGATGTTCTTCGTCTTCTTTTCGACGTATCCAAGCTTATTGCTTATCGCAATTAGCTGATTGCCAGGCTCTCAACTTAATGTTCTAGATGCACTTCCACAGTTATTAAATTGAGAGCTTTCGAAGCCAATCACCAATGCATGAATTTGTATATTGTGTGGCAAGCACAATGATACTCTTATGCCCAGGGAAGTCGAGATTTATTTAAGTCGACTGGACTGGGAATCGTACCCGATTGAAGTTACAAAAAAGGAACCAGGGACTTCGATCTTTTTTTCTCTCAGCTTAGTAGTTCCGAATGCACTTCCACTGTCTATTAATTGAGAGCTTTCGATGCCAGGTACCATTTTTGCATCAGTATGATTATGTGTTCAAATCCTATCCCGGAGCGAGAAATTCCCTTACGAAAAATGCCTAGACCAGACCGGGAATCGAACCCAGCCCCCTCCCCCATGTGTTTCTTTTTAGCCGGCCTTTCCCACTGAGCTAAGGGAGGACCCGATCGTAC
The DNA here is from genome assembly GCA_024533555.2 of Aedes koreicus. Lineage (NCBI taxonomy): Eukaryota > Metazoa > Arthropoda > Insecta > Diptera > Culicidae > Aedes > Aedes koreicus. Next base: position 128,765 of record JAHHFK020002337.1, on the reverse strand, counting down.
TATAGGAGTCTCGTATTAACAAATACACGTAGCATATGACATTTGAGCTTATTGGGACTAAACTGGAATATCTTGATAGATTCCAAAGATAACACCCGAGAGTGTTTGAGAAAAACTTCCAGCACATGGATGGCCATCAACTGGTAAAATCTATTTTCGAGTATGGCACCAGCTGGTCCTCTAGAAAACCCGGAAAAGCTCTAATAGTGGACAGCCCATAAAACACTTTCTAGAATACTGCAGCTCTGTGTAAGCACTGTTAGCACTTGTTCTGCAGACAACTTTCCAATTTCATTTAGGTCTAGACAACACTCCTGCCAGTACAAATAGAAGCTTCCGCATGTAAGTGATTCTTTCTGCACTCGTTTGGATAGAATAAATACTGGTTTGGTTGACGTAACGAAATTACTGACAGCTTTCCAAAACGAGTCGTTGTACGTGTTCAATACATCCACTGGTAATATTGCAAGAATAAAACCTTAGAGGTCCAAAATTCGCTGTACCATAAGATGAGCTGAACCTCACCTTGTTTCACTATCCAGAAATGGTAGGGGCTTCGACTTAACTAAACAAAATGAGTTTACATACGGTTGCACTTTGAGGGTTTTAACAAGTTTGTTAACTTTTGCCAGAAACGAAGATAGTGACTTCTTTTTCAAAACGTCGTGTACTGACAATTGTACATCATGAACAGCACACCTGGCACTCATTGAATATCTATGGTTGTTTCAGCAAAGGTAGATCGTCTTCAACGGAATTTTCTTCATATTCGTCTGAGAATGAAGATAGGGCGTCGTCATTGTTTTCGCTATATGAAGGAAAACACACAACACATAGAAAGTTATAATAATCGATAATCTAACTGAGTTAGATAAAATTTTCTAAATATTTTATTTTAATTTCTTGATTTTGTAACTCACCATTTCATATAATTGTTCTCAAACTCATCTTGGCCCAACTGTACATCATTGTCATCAGTGTTTTCTTCATCTTCATCGTCATCATCAGGCTCACACAGCTCTATAACCTTCGTCTGCAAAATTTAAGCAGCTTTGATAAAGTTGCTGCCGTTATCTGTAGTGATCGAATATACTTGACGAATGTTGACTTCAAAGTTTTTCAACACATTTAATACTTCGTTTACTATGTTTTCTGCGGAATTCCGTTCAAATCTTTCAATCATGGCAGGAGTAACGATTGTGATTTTTCCATTCAAAATGAACTGGGCAGTAATACCCAGAATTACTCTGCCTTTTCTTGACGCAATATCTGCTTTGAGACAAATAATTCGCCCACGCATAAGCTCCACAATGAATTTTCTTGTTTTCTGCTCGGATTCTTCCAGAAAATTATGAATGTTTGAACGGTTCACATGGGAAAAATTGAGGCTTTGTTCGATTGGATGAAGAATTTTACGTACGCATTTTTTCGAAAAAAAAAGTTTAGTGGCAAATTACATTGCGTAACCCACTGGACCATTGCCGTTATGTATCGATTCAGGTTGTTACTAACTGTCACTTTGTTTCCTCAAGAAGCAGAAGCGCACTGTGATGTCGATTTTTTTTCCGGAACCATATCGTATTCTGCTGCCTTTTCTGGATGCTTGTTGGTGAGATGTCGCTTCAAGTTAAATACTGTGTCCACTTTGAAGGATTTTGAATCTGCTCCACACAGCACACAATTGGGATCTAGTTTCTCGGTACCGTCGTCAAACCTAACTTTTTTTTTCGTGAAAAAACTTCGGACTGTACTTTCTTGTGACCTTTTCCAGCCATTTTTTCTTTATGTTTGAATCAAGTTTCACTCACGTCAGTGTGGTGTCCGGCCTTTTTCTGCTTTGGTGGGTCTTTCCTCCTCCCCCGCGGGTTCTCTGTTGTTGTTTTTTTTTTTCCCGGGAGTACGGCTTCGTTTACTTTTTTGCGGTGCGCCCGGCGTTATTCCCTGCTGTCCGGGGTCGCGGCTTTGTCTCCGCCACGGCGTCCGGGGCGTCTCGCCTGCCGTGCGGATCCGGTCGGCCGCGTTCGCGAGGACGCCACGGGTCATCAAGATCGTGAGGGAGCGAATTCGGCGCAAAAAGAACCGCTCAATCCGGAAAACGGCTGCAGATCTCAACGTTTCCATTGGAACCGCTCACACCATACTCACCAAGGACCTTGGTTTCAGGCCTTACAAAAAACGTAAGGTCCATGGCGTTTCGGAGGCTACCAGCAAAAAGCGGTTGGATCGAGCTAAGAGGATCCTCTCTCGGCACGCTGGTCAGGAGTTTGTTTTTTCGGACGAGAAACTGTTCGTGCTGCAGCAGCCACACAATGTGCAAAATGACCGGGTGTGGGCGCCATCGAGGGACAGCATTCCTGAATCCAATATAAACATCCCTCGGTTCCAAAGTGCCGCGTCGGTGATGGTTTGGGGGGCAGTATGCAAACGTGGTAAGCTACCCTTGGTGTTTATTGAAAAAAACGTCAAAATCAACGCGGCGTACTACAAAACTGAGGTTTTGGAAAAGGTTGTTGCCCCCAGTCTCCGAAGCCTCTACGGCGATGAGCACTACGTGTTCCAGCAGGACGGTGCACCAGCCCATACGGCAAATGTGGTTCAAGCCTGGTGTCGGGACAATTTAACCGACTTTCTGGACAAAACTTTGTGGCCTCCCAGCTCCCCGGACTTGAATCCTCTCGACTTTTTTGTTTGGTCCTATATGATGGCGAAGCTGAACGAATACAAGGTCAGCACTTTGGATCATTTCAAGACGGTAATTCTCAAAATCTGGGACGAAATGCCCATGCAGTCCGTGCGTGCCGCCTGCGACGCGTTCGTGAAACGTTTGAAGCTCGTTAAGGAGTACAAAGGGGGGGTAAATCCAAGAGAAATGTTGTAAACGTTCCTTGTAAACATAGCTTTCAATAACATAAATCCAAAAAATAAAAAAAACATGTTTTCATTTTTTTAACAAATTTTGAAAGTGTATCCGAACTTATTGAACACCGTGTAGTTCTTTTTCGCTCTTTCACTCTTCGTCGTTCACACTGCAGTGAGTGTATGAACGCTCAGACTGTCAATTCTCTCGCTCTCCCGTGCTGTGTCGAACAATCTCCACTGTGGTGTCAGGATAAAATCTCCGTAGAGACTGGGTGAGATTCACCAAAGAGAGCTAGAAATGTGCACCCGGGTGATTCTCCCCAGAGAAATCGCAACCCTGCATGTATGATTAATACTAATCAGCAACAATACGTATTTTAAGATTGATAACGATATCTATAGATATCAAAAACCAACGCCAATTCGAAATTAAAAATTGCGACCATCGGTGTAGGAAAAGCTTATAAACAACATACTATTTTCTGGGCGTGGACGATGTATAAAAGTCGAAAATCGATCGCATTTTGGCGACTTTCGGTTTTCAGAAAACTGCTAAACACTACCCACGTAACACAAAATCGTCATAACTGGTTGAAGTAACTAGATTGTGACATAATTGAATCCCATTAAAGCTAGTTTAACCGATTTGCAACAAGTGTGCTACTACTAGGGTACCAGTAGAATTGCTTGTCAATAACTGATTCTAGGAACTTAATTTTACAATATGATGTAAATTTTTCAAACAGTGCATTGATCTAACTCTAATATCTATCGCGCAAGAGCGTTTTATGGTGCAAGTATTATGGTGAATGAAAGATGATTGATGATGCTTCTGGAATGAGCTATTGACAAACAATTCGAAGTGATTCACTGCAATCGTAATTTCAATTTATACTGGAAGGTACTTCTTGCTAGGGCCCAACATTTCTGTTTTAAAACTACCCATATTGTACGGCGTTTTATCGCTTTTCCTAAATCGATGATCACCAGTTTGGATTTAAAACTATCGTCGAACATTGATCTTAAGCTTCTACACTTCGACTAAATTATGGAAATACAAATATCGTAGTTTGAAAGGTACACTAGTCATGAATGGTAAGGATATAGATCATGCAGGAAATGCATATGCACACTAGTGAGATAATTCTGTACTAACCGGCCTACCATCCAAAAGGCCTAGATCATTTAGACAACTTTGTCCGAAACGCCAACTTGCTAGATGACCAGGATCTTAGGATCCAGCTGGTACAGAAAGTTCAAATGCACTCTAGCGCCCCGTAGTGAGATAGTTCTAAACTAAACGACGTACCATCCGCAAAGTCTACTACACAGGAGTATCTCTGTCGAAAACGCCAACATGCTAGATGTCCAGGATCTCGAGATCCAGTTCATGCAGGAACTTCATATGCACACTAGCGCTGCATAGTGAGATAATTGTGAACTAAACGATCCACCACTAAAAAGGTCTAGTTGATTCGATATACTAAGCCGAGAACGCCAACTTACCCGATGGCCAGAATTTAGAGATCAAGCTGATACAACAAGTTCATATACACGGTAGCGCCACATAGTGCGATAATTCTGAACTAAACGGTCCACGATCCAAAAGGCTTAAGTCTCTCGAGCATCTTTGTCGAAAAGACTAACTTACTAGTTGACCAGAATCTCGAGATCCAGCCTAGTCAGGAAGTTCATATGCACACTAGCGCTGCCTAGTGAAATAAATATGCCATTATTTCACAAGAACCTGTGTTAATATAGTTCATTAGTATTTTTATCCTTGAACCTTTCTTTCGTTTTCTTGCTACGAAATTCGAAACAAATAGGTGTTTTTACAAACTACCGGGTGCGGTAGAGAATAATGCGAAAATGTTCAAACTTGAGTATTGGGTTAACTCGTGTAGCTAGTGACTAATTTCTGTCGAAAGTGTATTTGTTTATGTTTATTTTCAAGTGCTGCATCCAAACATTCTATTTGTTTTTTTTGCAAATTCGGCAAAATGTTCGCGAAAGAAGTGATCACCAGTTTGTTGCTCGCCCAGAAGAAGCCGAAAGAGATTGCCAACGTGGTAGGGTGCCATTTGGCAACAGTTTACCGCATAAAAAAGTCCCTACAGGATGGTCCTAAGCAGCGGAAGCCGGGAAGCGGACGTCCGCGCTTTGCACGCACGCCGAACGTGATCAAATCGGTCCGTGCAAAAATTGCTCGCAACCCGGTGCGTTCCATAAGAAAACTTGCAAAGGAAGCCAATATTTCGGAGAAATCCATGCGGAGAATCATCAAAGAAGGCCTGCATGCATCTTCCAGAGCCAGAGTGAAACGCCACTTGATTACGGACCGGGCCAAGGAACTACGAGTGACTCGTTCCAAGAGATTGCTTTCCTTGTTGAAGAAGGAAAAAATGATAATCCTGTTCTCCGACGAAAAGCTTTTTAGCATCGATGCTGTGGCCAAGAGCCGCACGGACCGGTTCATTTCACCGCAGAAAATGGAGAACGTTCCGGAAAAAGTGAAATTCAAATTTTAAACCAAACAACCGGCTGGTATCATGATGTTTGGCTGGGTGGCGTCCAACTGTTTGAAAATGCCGCCGGTTTTCATTGATGCTGGAGTTAAAATCAATATCGAAGTGTTTATCGGTATTTGAAAGGACCAAGTGCTTCCCTGGGTGAAGGCCAACTTCTCCGAGGACCAAAACGTTATCCTACAGGAGGATGGAGCGCCGTGTCACACGTCCAATCGAACGCAACAATGGTTGAACGATAACATGAAGTTTTGGCCGAAGGATTTGTGCCCCCCTAGCAGTCCAGATCTTAATCCGTTGGATTATTTGATTTGGGCATATGTTGAAGCACGAGTCTGCAAAACATTACGGCCTAGTGTGAAAACCCTGAAGTCAACCATAACACGCACATGGCAGACTACGTCCGAAAGACATGCTCTGGCTTTCGGCGTTGGCTCGAGGATGTTATTAATAAAAATGGAGGACACATTGAAAAAAATTGTTTAAAAGGACTTTATAGAGATAACTGCACTCGAAAATGTTGATATTATTGCTTGAATTAGTCGAAAAAGGGATTTGAAAGAAATAGAACAAATTTTCGCATTATTTTCTGCCGCACCCTGTAAATTCAAAATAACGAGGTTTTTTTGCGAACCTAAATACGAAAAAAAAAAGTTTGAAGCTCTCAGTTTATGGATACCGTAGGATAAATAAAATGGATGCAATGATTGAATTCAACCGATGTTCTAGATCATCTAAGGAATGCTTGGAGTTTAGATCTCAGAATCGACTTCTGTAACAAATGATATTTCAAAAGTATATGGATATGGTACACACGCCGGAGCATTCTTTGATCATAATCAAACAAACTCATGAGAAAAAATAAATATTCTAGGTTATCTCTAGCTCTATGGAGTTAAGTTTTTGAGATCTACAAGTGTAACCAGAGACATGTTGGTTACAATATACACTCCGTGTCATAACTATAGAACCAGTCATTTTATTGAGATTTTTGAGTAATAAAAGAGAATACATATTGGAAATGAACTGCAAAGGATTTGATATGGTCTTTATCTATGTTTAGAAGAATATTTTTATATCTTGGATTGTTCTGGTTAGTTACTCAATAATGTAAACAAAAAAAACTGTGTTTCATAACTATAGAACCAGACGTAAAATTAATTTTCTCCAAAAAGTTTACATCGATTTTGCATTTATTGCACCATGTTAGTAATGTGTAGGACCTCCTTTGTTCTCAATCAGTTCAAACAACCTATTCGGCACACTTACAACCAGGCGGCGATATTTAGGTACTTGTATCTCGTTCCACGCCTATGAGATTGCTCCATTGAGCTTTTGAACATTCCCGTACACTGTACGTACCATCAGTCTCCACATGTTTTCGATCGGATTCTGATCTGGAGAACAAACTGGCCACTCCATAACTTGGATTTTATGTTCAGATAACCACGCCATGGTCGCTCGGTTTTTATGAACTGATGCGTTATCTTGTTGGAATACCCAATCACCACGATGGTTTTGCTGCAAGAATGGTAGCAAATGGTTTTGAAGCATCTCGATGTACTCCTGACTGTTCATGCTTGTTGACGGAAAAGCAATCTTCACTATTCCGTTTTGAAAACATGCCCCCCAAACCACCAAACTGCCCCCTCCAAAGTTGCGAGATAAAAAGTAACGTGGCTTTTTCCGTAAATCTCTCCAGTACGAAAAACTTCCGTCTGTTCCATCGAGATTAGATTTCTTCTCATCAGAATAGATAAGCTGAAACATTAAACTACTTTAAAATAATGTCAATCATGAATCAACATTGAAACACACTTTACTCCAATCTCTACCCGACCAGAAGGGAATAACAAAATTATTTCACATGTTGTTATTCTGTTACGCAGATTTTTAGAACAAGGGTTGTTACAATTAAGATCGCGGATGTAGTTAAAATAACAGAAATCGTTATAAAAAATTCCTCTAGAAATAATAAAAATGTTATAAAATATGATACATGTGTAACAAAAACCTTACAAAATTTGCAACACAGTTTTGTTGCAATGTAACATAATTATATCAGATATTGTTGCAAAAGCTATACTAATTTTGATGGATTGTAACAGAATTATATCAGCAGTTGTTAAAATACAAAACAAAACTGTTTCACCTTCTGTTACAATAAAGATGTTTCCAAATAACTAAACTGTAATAACTTCTGATATTATAATTTTAAATTTCAAATAAAAATTCAAAAAGTTTTAAAATGTCTTATTTAACGTTTATTTACTCCTTCAAAAAGATTCAATAGATATTTAACATTTTAACAACAACAAAATTATGCCAATCGCATCCAAGTTCTAAAAACAAATAAAATATCATTTTCAACTCCGTGCTGTTTGTGAAAAATAAAAATTCAAACATTTCTTTGAAATTCAACTCCAAGTTCATGATTTTCCACAGTAAGCAATAACTTGGGCCATGTATCTGCCGCTTTCCTTTGCCTTAAATCTAGCGGTAGCTGGGGATTCGCCTTTATACAGGCGATGTTCTTCCAATCGATCTGAAACAAATTTATACTCAATAAGTGTGATTTAAATTTACACTTTAGACATCTACCTTCTTTATATGAAACTTTCTCCGGTTCCAACGGAGTCTTATTAGAAGGCTAAACTGCTGTATCATGTTTAACTCCTTTTCTTCCTCGAGGATTGTTGGTACTTCGACCGCTTACGGTACGCAGACTGAAACCCTCTGGCCAAGGATCGTGCATTACCAGCTTTACGAAAATGAAATCACTGTTCGCGGTTTCTGAAAACTTTTTAAGTTTTTCCCTGTCGGGAAAACCTGCAATTTCATGTGGGTTTCTCAGCAATTTTGAGTTCAGCGAATCAGTCAATCGATTGCAACGCATTTCGCTTTGCTTGAGCATCAACTTTAGTTTTTTACACTGTATCGTCAGTATATGGTCTCCTTTAACAAGCTTGTCGACTTTGGCCTGTTGTCCACAATCACACACTGAAATGACACAAAAAAGGCGAAACATTAATACTTACATAATCGTTGGGCACGTAGTCGAAACACCACTAACATTTGACGGGTAGCCTGTACATTGATTTAACTCAAGTTGCATTTCAAATCGACGTATTTGATTTAGTTAACAAAATTTCTACTGGTCTATTTTCACTGTCTACTCCTCCATGCAAACTAACATCACTATCAAGTAAAGAAGCTCTTTTCTACCTGGCAGTGAGCTTGGTTTGCATGGGAAGCGTAGATTGAAATTTACAAAATAAGATACGTGGATTTGAAATGTTTCTCTATAATATAATGAAGAGTTGAAACATATGTGTATACATACCAATGAAATCGAATGTTTCTGTTTGCGCAGGGGTTGGAACAGAAGATGATCGATCTGTTACTGCAGCTAACTCGACATTTTCAGAACCTTCTTCCAAAACGGAATCGAGCAGGCTGGACTGCTCTTCCCCAGTGGAATCAGCAGATGAGCATGGCAAAACGGAACGTTGTCGTCCACCACTGGAGAGTGCACTCACTTTGCCAGGGTACGTTTTTGTTACTAACACATCATCCGAACTTTCGTTTTGCTGGAGAGTGGAATTGTTGACACCGTCGCCATCGTCGGAATCTCAGTCCCGGAGGAGATTCATTTTAATGTTGATCTGGTTCTGGTTGGAATGGTTGTCTTCGATGTCGATAAGTGGCACACGGACCGCGCACTTCTTTGATGTAGAAGATGACTTCCTTGTAGTTTCTTTACTCAGAACCTTTTTTGATCATCTCGCCTCTTGCGTACGTTTTCGTTGCGATGTACGTAGCATTTTTTTCGGAGAATTTTGCTGAGAGTTAGCCTAAAAACATTTGAGGTTAGCTTGATTATCAACTTAGAACATACCTGTTGCGGTACCACCAGCAAAAACTCTAGATTTCTGGAGTTAGTATCCTGCTTCACATTTTTTTGTGCCAGTTTTTTGCCGCTTTGCCCATAATTAGTAATGAAATGTTCAAGAAACTAATGAAAAAACACTGCGGAAGTACAAAATTTCAACAGCGTGGCTTAATGATCGAAGGCACAATGTCAGATGAAGATGGTTGCCAGTTAATGCTTTTTCATGTAAGAATCATTTTGAAATATACACGGAAATAAATTAACACTCAATTTATATGATTTAACCAATAGGATAATAAAGATTGCAACATATACAATATTGCCAGAGTAGTCCTTGTAATGGTGAATTCAACCATTTTTATGGTTATTCCAACCATTAAATGCAAAAGTCATCTTGACCACGATTTCATTGTCGGGATAAACATGGAATGTTTCTCTGTGTGTATTGTTCAAGTCGCAACGCGATACAAATTAATCTGGCAGCATTGATTTTATAGTGAATTATATGCAAATTAATGTTCATGAATCAACAATTGAATAAGGCGAAACAAACAAATGCAACCAATAGAATATAGGCCTTATTAATATTTGTAAGTAATCGTTTTTTCCTCGCAAAGTTTCCTCTATACTATGATACTGTAGGTTTACGTGTGTAGCCTAGGGCTTGCGGGGAAAAAGTACTTAGAAGCGTTTGCTTCCAAATGTTGATAGCCCAATTCTTTTGTTGGTCGAGATGACTGTGCACCATACGCTACAAGTTTTTTGCCGTTTATTCATGATGTTATTCGTGAAAGCAAGCAGGACAGTACAAAAAATACGACTAACAATAAAAGTAAAAAAAGAATAATAAGAATTATTCTCGGATCACACACACTGGCGCCAAAACCATTCCGATTATTTGATTCGGCAAATAGAGTGATCGATTGGCATACAGTTCAAGTTTAACTCCGCAATGTTACAATAATTAATTTCATGTAAAATGAGTGAAAAACGGAGACCAAATCATTATTGGTTAATGGAACCATGGATTAATCAAAAGTATATTAAAAAAGTGTGTGGTGTATTTGGACTTATGTGGATCTTACATTTCACTTAAATTTACAGTGCAAAAGGAAAACTCAATTTAGCGAAACATCGTCCGAAACCACTGACCAAGAAGACGAATCCACTACGGAAACTATGGAAACTATCCACTACTATCATCATCAAAAAATAAATAAAGATTCTTCATCTATTTCTGATGATTTGGAGTATATAGATGACTCATCAGATCAAAATTCTCAAGCAGGCGAAAGTTTTGAGAGTGGTGGTGTTGAACAGGTAATTGAATAATTCAAAACCAATAATATCATAAATAATCGTAAACCCCTCTTGGGTTCACATGGTTTCTTTGAACGTAATTTCCAGAGCAACATTTAAAAAGAGCCAGTTAAATGTTATTTAGGTTGTTGCTATGAATATTTTGCCATAATATGCACCTAATTATGAATAGTTCATCGAACTGCAATTTATTTTTCAAGCTTGCTGATTTTGTGCTACAAATTGCTGCAAAGTAGATAATGCCAACTTTCAGTCTCATGCTATGATCTGAATGTGTGTGTGCTTCAAAATCACTTTTTTTTTCTATATTCTAGGAACCGTACAATGATGAATTCATGAAGTTCAGAAGTGACATTCTGATTAGCGATGTTCTATTCATGATTTTAAATGTCTTCACTAAATATAAATTACCACAACAAGGGGTAGAGCAACTATTGAAAATGTTCAATGTGGTTTCGATAAATGATACCTTGCCGGAAACCGTTTTATCTTTTAAACAAAAGTTCCCAAGCCACCATGAAATAGAGCGTATATATTTTTGTACAAATTGTTAATACGGGTATATAACACATATATAAAAAATAGGAAGCCAAAATTGACAATACTATTTTTCTTTATTATTTTCCATCTTAGATATGATGAAATTCCTATTACCGATACTGTATGTCCAGTAACGAATTGTAATTCGACAGAAAAGGATTTTTTTGTCGCCTTCTCCTTAGAGCATCAGATCAAGGAAACTGTTTTGAAATATGCTAAACAGATTGTAGAATATGAAACACATGTAATTGAAAAGAATATTTCTGACATCAATACAGGACTTCTAGCACGTTCAGTCATGTCACGTGAGAATGGCAAATTCATAACACTATCAGCTAATGAGGCCAGTGCTGCTGCATTCAAGAGTACAACTAAGAAACCTCTGTATCCTTTATTTCTTGCTATCAATAACTTACCCCCACATATGAGGTTCGCTAGTAAAAATTTAATTCTTGGTGCTCTCTGGTTCAATTCAGGAAAACCGAATATGGCACTATTCCATAAAAATTTCATTCAACAAACTCAGAGGCTCCGGCAAGGAATTCAAATCGGATCTGAGTACTACAAAGTGTTAGTTCTTCAGGATTGTATGGACTCGGTTGGACGCTGCGAAGTATTCTGTTCAAAACAGTTCAACGGCAAATATGGATGTACCGTATGCCTCCATCCTGGGGAATCAATCAACCATCAAATTCGTTAACCTTACCAACACACCACTCTTCGAGATGACCAATCTACAAGAAAACTAATGATGCAAGTTCATCAATCACAGCTTAAGGAACCAGTTTTTGGAATAAAAGGAATCTGTGTTCTGACCGGCATCCCTGATTTTGATGTCATAAAAGGATTACCACCAGATTATATGCATATGATACATCTGGGTATCGTGAAGCTTATATTGGATCTCCTCATAGAAAGCAAAGCAGAGAAAAATTCGCAGCCATTTTACATAGGAAATCAAAAAGAAGTAATACAGCAACGATTTCAAGCTATTCGACTACCAAGCAGTTTTCCAAGGCGAATAAGAAGTGTATTTGAATACTCCAAATATAAAGCTAGTGAATGGGAAACAATTCTTTGTCATTGTTTTTACCCTTGCTTGAATGATTTGATCCCTTCGAAATATATGGAGCATATTATGCTTTTAAGTTCAAGTATATTTCAACTTCTTGAGCTCAAAGTATCTAGAAACACTGTTTCGTCCTGTGAAAAGCAATTAGACAGATTTGTAAGAGATTTTGAAAAGTATTATGGATCAAAACATATGGTATACATTGTACATTTAACTTCTCACCTTGCGCAAACCGTAAGAAATCTAGGAGCTCTCTGGAATTCCTCTTTATATCCGTATGAAAATGGAAATGGAATGCTTATTGGTTTTCAAACATCAAAAAATAATCCTGTCCTTCAGATCTCGAATAAGTTTTTGTTAAACAGAATATGTCATTTTACAGAAGTACCAAATGAACCACATTGTAAAAAGTGGATAAAAAAGCTTTGGAGTTCATCACATGTTAATGTGAAGTTCGATCATACCAGCAAATATATAGTACCCAATAATATTGACGTAAATAGTGAGCTAAGAAATCACGTGTTCTGCGAAATTGGAAAGTATCACTACAAAGGTATTACAATATGTACAAAAGATCAATGTAACAATTTTAAATATGACGACTCCTATATTTTCCTTGACGGGATTTTTTTAAATATCTCTCGATTATTACTTGATTCTACTGAAAAAGTTAACGTTCTAGGTACAGTATTAAAAACAACAAAACTTTTCGAAAATATGTATGTTTGCAACTTAGTGGATCACTCGCGACGTTAGCTCCTCGATTTGTCCGTGATATGATCACGTAGGGAAAATCACTGATCGGCAGAAAAACGGTGCACCAATGCAAACGAAAACCAAAAACCACTGATGCGAAAAAAAAACTGTGACGACGACGGGAAGATTCAATTAAATTTGAGTTCATTCGGATTGACCGATCGACGGAAGAATAAAAGCGTGCGTACGGTTTCGATTGCTATATTCGACTGACTCTGTTAAGTGTTCGTAGGTAATCTTTCTGGTTGTGTCTCTGTTGTGTAAAATACAAGTATTGTGTCGTTCAAAGTAAGTGTTTTGTAGGGTAGGTGTAAACAGATTTTTGTGTGTATTATAATCAAATTATCTCATTGCGATTTTCAGGAACTGTATTCTGAACAATGTACATGCATGACGTTTCAAATATTCAAAAACTATGTTGCATTAATGATTCCCTTCGTTTATGTGTAAGTGTTCAGATACATGGTAATGGAGAGGTTAGAAGCAATACCAATTATATTTCGCTTTGTAAATCTAAAACTCAAATTGATTGATTTTGTATCGTAAATATATTTTATTACAAATAACTAAAATAATGTAATGCTCTGAAAATACAAGGAATAAATATGAAAATTGAGAATAATTAATTGTATATGGTTCTGTTCTGTTAGAATAGTTAATTGTATATTGGTTTGTTGTACATCTACCAGATCAGAACCGGTAGCTAACTTCGCCTCTGTAGTCAATGTGTCACATTTGTTGCAGGTATCGGAACGCGGCTTCCTAAATGCCAAATTGAAGCGGTTGAACATGTTGCGGTAGGAATTGTAGTGCACCGGGTCGGTTTCCTCAATGAGGCACTTCTGCTGATAAAGCTCATACATTTTTTTGATATTCAGATCGCTGGAGAGATACAGTTTCGACGACTTGTCACGTGTGTAGTGAGAGGTGCAAGAAGGGAATGACAGGATATGGTCTTCGACACGCCTTTTATCGGTTTCCGAAATTATGTTGCTATTTCGATCATGGCAACGTTGGTCTTCGGAAGCAATACCAGTTCCTTTCGTCAGCTTCTGCGCGAGAACTCGAACTTTCTTGGTGGTAATGTCTAAAGTTGACAAGAACATCTTCTTACACACTTTTACTTTCCCTCCTACTCCCGGCATGAAATAGAAACGAGTGAGTTTTCTTCTTGAGTTGATCACCTGTATGTATGGATTAAACAAATATTAGAATTGTGACATTTGCAGTTTATTTTATTCTTACCGTGTGCCTTCCAACGTGTGCTACCGACATATGATTGGATATAAATTGATTCTGGGCCGACACAGTTAGCTGCAGGAAATTCTTGAGAAGCTTTTCCCGGATTTCGTCGGTAAATTTTTCGGTGCATTGAAGCTTGGGACAGTTGCAGCTCTGCTTGATTCGCCGAGCAGGAGCTGTGCTACCATCTCCCCGTTTGTATTCCAGACCCTTCGCTTTGAGAAGTCTATTTTTCACAAGCTTACGATGAGCAGTGCCTATCTTCCTTACAATATTTTCTTTTTCGAGTTCTCCACATCCAGGCGGGTTTGAAATAGGATCCCCGTCAAAGCTTGCATTGGATCCGCCATTCACGTTCTCTTTTAACGGTGATTTTGAAGCAAGCACTTTCATTTCAACCGATCTCCGTTTTCTAGTTGTACGTGCCCCGTAATTGAATGATTAAATTTTATTTCAGAAAATATTTATTAGTATTTTGTATAAACTACTGAAATATAACTTCAGGAAGCATAGACTTGCATGATTCAATAACCTCCTCATCAGACTCTGGTTCAAATAATGAAATATTGTGGTATGGTTGGAAGTACTCAAATATAGAAATATCTTTCAGCAAGCATGCGTCACCAATGGGCATCTCATCGTTAGGAATATCGTCGTTATCATTATCGCAGGGCTTGTCGATATCCTCTTCGTTAAAAACATTACATTTTTTGCCTCCAGAAAACCCCACATGCCAAATTTGGTTCCATTTGCTTGATTAGTTCTTGAGATATGCAGAAACTTCTTTTTGCTTTGTATGAGAGCCTCCCTTTATAGAAAAGGGAGGAGTCTCAAACTACCATTGAAACATTTCTTGCCTCCAAAAACTTCCACATGCTAAATTTGGGTTATTTTGCTTGATCAGTTCTCGAGTTATGCAGAAATTTGTGCTTCATTTGTATGGGAGCCCCCCTTAACAGAGAAGGGAGGGGTCTCCGACTATCTTTAGAACCTTTCCCGGCCCCAAAAACTTCTCCATACAAAATTTTACGCCGATCAATTCAGTACTTTTCGAGCCTATGACAGACAGACAGACAGACAGACAGACAGACAGACAGACAGACAGACAGACAGACAGACAGACAGACAGACAGACAGACAGACAGACAGACAGACAGACAGACAGACAGACAGACAGACAGACAGACAGACAGACAGACAGACAGACAGACAGACAGACAGACAGACAGACAGACAGACAGACAGACAGACAGACAGACAGACAGACAGACAGACAGACAGACAGACAGACAGACAGACAGACAGACAGACAGACAGACAGACAGACAGAAAAAAAAAAAAAAAAAAAAAAAAACAACAACAACAACAACAACAACAACAACAACAACAACAACAACAACAACACACACACACACACACACACACACACACACACACACACACACACACACACACACACACACACACACACACACACACACACACACACACACACACACACACACACACACACACACACACACACACACACACACACACACACACACACACACACACACACACACACACACACACACACACACACACACACACACACACACACACACACACACACACACACACACACACACACACACACACACACACACACACACACACACACACACACATTTTTTATATATATATATAGTATGATGTATGATGTATGATATGTACTACCACCCATTGTAGCACGGAAACTAAGTCCGACAGCAATGGGCTCTCCTCTCTGTTAGACTTGATCAAGCTTTAATAACCACTGATTATCCTAATCATGCCGTTGTATGAAGGGCCAAAAAGGGGTTGGGTGGATCGATATGCAACATCACTTATACGTATCCACAGGGATATAAAGAATCTCCTTCCAACAACAAGATTGAACAATTGGTCAAAAGAGCAAGCTATCTAACATGAGGATGCCCCAATGGGCGGGGAGAAGAGCCCGCCCTCTATTCACAAACTGTTAGCAATGGGGAGTTGGCATTCCCACTCTCCCCATCCAGAGTGCTTCAATCGGGTGCCCTGATGGTCCCTCCCATTCCCATGAAATATTTATATAATGGTGTATATATTTATGTGAATGAAAAATACTACAAGCATTCGTATCTATAATATATGATCTTCATTCGGTTGATCCTGAAATGCAAGAAATGTTGTATAGTGTTAAAGTGTAGAGTTCTGTGGTTCGCGCTTAAGCACGTTTTCGTTCGTTTTCAGCGATAGCAGCATTTCACCAAAATTTTGATTTGAGGTATCCTGAAAAAGTTTATTAAATCTATTGCAATTTTACAAAACTAACATTTATACATTTTAATTTACTGTTGCCATGGTCACTATTTGCTACTTGGTGCTGATTTTATAATAGCTGTCCGCTTTTATTTTTGCTGACCTAATAGTTATTGCTACCGAGTTAGGAATGGGAAGATTAAAGTGGAAGGGAGTTAGAGATAAATGGGCAAAAACAATCAGTAATGTTTTAATCATCTTTGAAGTAAAATCAATACAACAATATTACCAAATATAATGATATTGTGAGTTATGATCAAGTAATGACAAAGGTTGAAATGTAAAATCAAACACTAGCCAAATGGCACACAGCGCTGCATGAATCAGATCAGCTCAGAATTGGTAACAAGTCCATTTGTAAACCGGAAATGAAATATACATTCAGCAATAAGGGCAAAAGCCTACCACAGATTCCGTAATTTTCAAAAGCCTACCACAGCTGTAATTTTCTGCGTTATGTACTGGACATATAAGGAATGCTAGATGTCATAAATTGAATGTATGTTTCGTGTTTAAGCCAGATACCGCCTAAATCAGGTTTGTTGTATGAAAATGTGAAGGGCATGATATGATGGAAATAATACGATGTTGTAAAGAAATACTACATAATGTACATATAATAATTAAATGCCACTATTTGCCTCTTCCGCTGCGATGTTAGATGATTGAAACTCTAAAAAAGCGAAAATTCCAACGTGATATAATGAAATAAAGTTGATCACCTGGCATCCTAGCAAAATAGCAAAGAAAATTTAAGCAAATAAATTTCATACGAGTATGATTACTGCCCAAAAACGGAAACTCAATAAATCCAAAACAAAAAAAAATTAAAAATGAATGACAGGAAATTCTCCGATAACTCTTTTTTTCCTACTGGTCCCATACATGATTCTTTATGTCTGTAAAATAGAAAAGGTAGGCTCATAAACAATGTTAGTTTTTGAATTAACTAATTTGGACGACGAATTTTTTTTTTTTTTTTTTGTAGAATTTGTCGTATATTATCCTCTCTCTAAAAAAAATGTAAAAACCATCCTATCTTTTCAAATACACAACGTGAGTTAGGTGGGCCAAAACTTACAACGATGCAAATGCGAAGCTGGAAATAGCATTGAATAATATTGTGAAGGAATGTTATAATATAAAATGATAATAACAATTATATTTGTAATGTCTGCATGTCTACTGATCCTGCTGCAATTGTAGAAGGACTTGCATTATCATAGCCACGGGGGAAGAAAACAATTCAAAATTATTATACAATACTTGGGAATTCCATGGATGATCTGAAATTATATACCGTATAAAGAATACTTCCATTTTTCGTGGTAGGGTAAGATTTCAGCATGCTACTTCACCGGGGTCACGCTGCCTACATCGCCTTGGTGCCGCTGCCACCTAATGTATAGTTGACGCGATACAGCGTTTCTTACTCAACCGCTGGATGCCAGGACAGACGCTGTTTGAGCCGCACCTCCTTGGTGGACAGACGCTCGGCACGCACCTCCTCAATCTAGCTGAAGTCAGAAGGACAACAGTGCCCAGGCTGCACTACCAGCTAAGTACGCAACCCTTAGCTGGCGGTCTTTGTCATCTCTTGACCCGTGGAAGCATGAGGTAGGAACTTGTGAGGACCATAGCTATGTTGCGTGGACGCACGCTCCATCCCAGGTGTCTACTCACCATTTTGCAGCCCCTTTATATATATATATATAAAAAAAATAAATATATAAAAAAAAAAAAAAAAAAAAAAAAAAAAAAAAAAAAAAAATAAAAAAAAATTATATTAAATAAGGATAGATATATAACAAAAACACCAAAACAAAAAATATTCTTTTTCCCCTGCCCTCCCAAAACTTCCCCCCCGGCCTTTTTAAATTTAAACCAAAAAAACCCCAAAACCCTAAATTGGGAAAAAAAAACTGAGCTTTAGTTGAAGCGAATGGCTTATTCGGGTAACATAAGTTATTGGTTCTAGAGTTGTGAAACGCCATATTTTCCAAATTTGTCTTCTCTTATTCATAAACCGTGTTTATAGATGCAGATGCGTAGTGGTATTAGTCAACTTTCCTACACGGTTATTACGAAATAATGAATAAAGAAAACAAATACACTCTCAAAACAATGTAAACGTTTTTTTGAGTGGCTCTATTGTTATGAAACGGAGTGTATAACATATGGGATATCTGAGGCCGAAAATCTACTCTTTCCAATAATTGCTCTTCAATGAATATTTACCACTTACATTAAAATAATTGCAAAGTTCACAACCTCTATGATTTATACTTACTGAAATACATGTTGTTAAATTGTATGGAAAATTTTATATTTTTAAGCAAAAATGTATATTTTTGGTAATTAATTAATCCTGATAATTTACCTATCTTATCCTTGAAAAGTATAATGTTAACATAAAAAAAATGACTGATTTAAGCGATTTTCAATCTAATTACTCTACCTTGTGGTGAACGCACCTCGGCATCGCCAATCGTAGCAACCCTGATGTGTACAGACAAAAATGACAGAGTTATCAATTGATTTGCAGCAATAAACAGTCAAGCAGATCCCAGGCTAAGATTAAAATTATTGTGTTGTATATCGTGAGTTAATAACAATGTTTGGCCACCAACTTGTATGGAAGCCAGTTTATGTATAAAAATAAACCTTTGCATTGACGTTTTTATTTATCACATTACAGCATGAGCCACATGCGTGTGCTCAGATAAGAAGTGCTTCCAATAAGCAGGGACAGATCAGCTTTACGGATCATAGATAAAATGTCCAACATTTCACGCCAATTCACAATTTCAACACTACCAATAATGCCGAATCCCCCCGAACACAGCATGAATTGAATGAACAAGTTTCCCGTGATCACCACTCCCGTAATTAAACCAAATGAAATCAAATTGGACATTTTGCTCGACTGCATTTACCACATCCGAACCGATGGACAGTGCAAGCTGAATACTCCACCACTGAGACTGGTGTCCATGATGATGATGAGAGTGTAGTGCGGCAAGGGTCACCGCAGTCGAAATAACTTTTCCCATTTTATTTTTATAACTCAGCTTTCGTTTTGCCACATTTATTACTATTACAGCTGCAGCAAAAACCCTTTAATTACTCTCCCCTGCCGATTAACGGGACCAACGAACATCGGTCGACACGGTACCCTGCCATTGGAAAAATACTAGATCCGGTCAGACTCACGCGACACGTTCCCTCCCCCTCTCCCACCAGCTCCTACAATCGCATTTAGCTGCAGCGTGCAAATCCCAGACCAGAGGAAAAACAAATGAGCTGCGGAGGAGGATTTAGAATCCATAAAAATATTCGCTTCTGCGGATCCAGCGGCATTCAGTGACACTTTGCTCCTAACAGAGCGAGTGCAGTGCATGTAGTAGTAAGAACAGCCCACTACAGATATTGGAAGGAGACGGGGTTGCGAGAGGTCAGCTAATCCTTGGGGCTTCTCTGCTCCCTGCTTCATTCGGTCTGATGGCTGCCATCCTAGTTGAAGTGTAGTTCGTTTCACACTGCATTCTCCGCACTTGGAATCAGGTTTAAATGGTTTTCCATTATTAAAGCTTGAAATATTTATAGAGGAAACATGCAAACCAGTTCGAGGGCAACGGGAGCAAATGAGTGACTGAGCAAGCGAGGGCTTCACTCACTCTGTACCACTAAGTATCATTTAGAGTGGAAGAACGTTTTTCTGTTTTGCTTCTTTGCCGTTGCCTCCCCGGAGTCCGGACAGCCTGACAGGGTCAAGGTAAGTGATGGCTTTTTCCAGTTGACGGAATGTTTTTGAAATGTTTCACCTGGCTGCGCGTGACTCAGGTTGGCGTGATTTGTTTCCTTTTACGTGTCTTTGGCGTAACGAGAGGTTGACTGCAGTTGAGGAAGAAAAAAAAATATTGAGGAAACTATTAGTTTTGCATATTGCAAAGTGTTTGATTGACATGCTACTTTTTTTTTTTTGGCGGATTGCACCTCAAAACAATGAAACGGTTAAATGAAGGCAGGGTTTAAAATCGTTACTTTAGGAGAGCTTAATATCTGAAATTTAATACAAATTGAAATATATAAAATATTCAAATCAATACCTCATAGAAACGAAACAACTGGATTACTAAATAATGCAATAAGGTCGTTTGCATTGCTTTCAAAACAGTGAATTATAGTAGTAGAATATATTGGATTTTTAGTGATACTAATAATTATACTTATCTGATTTGTCTACGTTTCATCAATCAATGATTTGCCCTGTGATTATCAATTCTCAAGTATTCAAACAAGTTTCAAACAGACGTATCTGATTTTGTAAACAAAGAGTGGAAGTAAGATTCAAACGTTAAATTCTTGAAACCCTAAGCACTTTCATGCAAACTAGGGCCACCAACACAAGGAATAACATTTCCCTTCCGTGAAGGCGCTGAGAGTTTTGGAACCCAACTAACATTTTTCATTAGATGAACGCTTCATTGGCAATACGCATACAACTTAGTAATGGTTAAGTAGTAGTTCCCGGACAATGATGCCTCCAGAGCACGACTATTGAATACCCTAGTGGCTCGAGGTAGACAATCCTTCCGCGAGGTAAGAGACGTTTTGGGAATGCGTGATCTCCCCTACATGCAAGCGATTTACGAATTCCTTTGTTTGTCTGATCTAAGCAACCCGGTAACAACTTGACTGCTCCAGAGTAAAGTCAATGTACCCCGATAATCTTGGCTCACTGGTTCTGTCAAATCGAATGAATCCTAGAACAAATTATCAATTGAACGTATTCCCATCGACTGTTATTTTCAAAGCTGTGGAGGTCATATTCGTACATGATGAATATAATGCTGACGATATGTTGTAATTGTAGTTTTTCTTAAATGTAAAATGGTGGATTCTTTTACCCTTCTTACAGAGAATATACATAAGCATAAACACACTCGAGACTTAAAGGATTATTCCGAGAGTAGAAGTGACGTGTGTCTCTTGGTGAAATGAGAAAAGTCACCTGTAGTGACGTGACTCTCCATTTGATTTACTCAGGAGAATCGCGTCACTGCAAGTGACTTTTCTCACTTCACCAAGTGACAAACGTCACTTCGACTCTCGGAATTACCATCTTAGACTAATAGCAAAAGATTGAATAATTTAAAAACCGCAATTATAAAAACACTCCAAAACTTTCAGCACTTATATATCTACACACCTAGATCAAGAATATATCTACACACCTAGATTTTTTTTTTTTTTGCGGAAATCTGTAAAAGTTTACCGAATTCTCATCAGCTGAACGTTCGGTAATCCGATTTAACGGATTTCGGGGAAATTTTACACGTATCTGTAAAAAAAATTACCGGGATTTCGTAATTCCAATCACGTTCAATTCCAATCATTTACATTTTTCATTCTACAATTCTTAGAGTATGCTAGCCAGTATTGTTGTGATTCGACCAGTAATAAAGAATCCCTCGAAAGATTTATAATGGCACTGTAATAAATGAAAGAGAAGGAGATAACCTCTCATTGTTAGATTTGCCCTATTGAAAAAAGTTCCTAGATATACGAAAGCTAGCAAGACGTGAATAAAATGGCAGCCTACTTTACTTTTAAATGGCGCACTATACTTCTCAATGTGTGACGCTCTGAAACCTTCAGCACAATGGAAAGTCACCAAAGAAAAATATCACTTTGCTAAGGGTATATAAAGAAAAAAGATTGGTTAACGCAAACATATTCTGGTTCTATTTAACAGGAATTTCACGTTGAATTGGGCACAAACATCATATTAATTCGATTTGACTACCCACGGTGGTTAAAACAAATTAAAATTTTGAGTGAATATTTCGGGAATTAAGTAGTTAAGTTCAACTGACATCCGTTTGAATTTACGATTATGTTGATGGTTTCATTATGACAGCAACGAAAACCGATTTATTTGTTGATTAGACCTTATAGTTTGTTGCAAACAAATTTTAGTGTGATTTAAACTGAAATGCTGTTGGAAACAAACAAACAGAAACGGTTGAAACAACAAAAATTTCCTTTTACAATCACCTTACATTTCTTCTGTATTTTCAATTAATAAAAAGCTATCAAAAATTAGAAAAGTGCACATTTACATTTACAGACTTAGCTCAGTCTAAGAGACATCTACAAATGTCTATGCGAGCCTTTCTACTATTTTCAAATCTTGTTAAGTAAAATATTAAACTTTCACCCATTGTTGAGTGACAGCGTCAGAGCATGCAGCGGGACTGGATGACGGAAAAAAATTAAAAAAAACAGCTTCTTTTTAGTTATTTTTTCCCAACCAAATATCAGCTTGATTTTACCGCCGCTTTTGTTGAATCAATCTTTAATTTCTAATTTGTTGCCCTGAGTCAATGCAACCTGTGTTTGATACTAATAAATCGCTTTCAAGGCGGAAACAACAAAAATAGTAGTTTAGAACAACCATAATTTGTGTTGTATTGTGGTAATATCTTTAAATAGAAACAACCAACCTCCCGAATAGAAATGGTGATGTAAAAAATATTAGCAGACATCTTCCAAACATTAAATTTGAATGTGCGTTGTCGTATTCTATATGTATTCAGAGTTCGATGTTACGCCCTAGTACATATAAATACAACATATTTAAACTTTACATTACAAACAAACATATTGATGATGTAAAATTTAACATCAGAACACGTCCTATAAAACTTGAATCTAAAATTACATGATAATCAAACGTTATGTATGTGTGAAATGTTGTGTACCTAAGACATCTAAACACATCTGATAACATTAGAATTGGCCGTTATCTTAGAAATGAACTTCATTCTACTGTAAAAGAGTGCAAGTCTATAGCATAAGAAAACTTCTTACAACATGAGAATGACATGTTACAATAGAACGATAGAACCAAAGGTCTTTGTGAAATAAATGTTGCATGCATAATAAGCCAGAATACATCCCGTATCATAACAATCACACGTTGCGTTGAAATCCACGTCCTTTCAGATTATTTGGTTTTAATGTTATTATCTACAACTGAAAACATCCGGAAACGATACACGGTCACGTTTTTCTACAACTGAATGCATCATACATCATCTCCTTTATTGGAAAAAATCGACACTTGGAAACATGCAAGATGTTTATTCATAACCTTAAATACATATGAAAACATCAAACATCCTTTGACGATGCTGTTTTATTCAAATGCATTTGAAAACAACAATAAGCTTTGATACCTTAAAACATCAGAAAAACATTTTGTTTGAATGTCAAAAGTAAAAACATCATGACATCAAAGGGACATTGGAGTCGAAATTTATTTTTTTGAAAATGTCTGATGTTAACATCATGTTACCTTGCCTAAATACAGCGAAATCGTTCTGGTCTCTAATGTTCAACGTAAGATGTATATTTGAATTTCATGTTGATACAGACATTGAAATCAGACATCAGCCTGATGTAAATTTTTATTCGGGCTGCCTGTTTGTTTCGAAACAACTAGTTTTTTAGTTCGGATGTTAGCAAACAATGGTAGGATTAGAGCTTGCTCTCGTTTCTCTTTCAAGCACACATGATGGATTGGATTTTTTTTTTCATCGCTGTGTGCTTGAAACAGAAATGTCAACTTCGTCAAGTAATATGCTGGGTGCTAAGAGAAGTGCAACTCATACATTAAATAAAAGAGAAACTCAGACATTAAATAAATAATCTCCTCTTCTGCATTCTTTATCTCTCATTTCTCTCTCTTTCTTTCTCTCTCTCTTTCTCTCTCTTTCTCTTTCTTCTTCATTCCCTCATTCCCATTCTCAAGAAATTATGATTTACATTCGATACAATTGAAATCAAATTTATGGAAAGAAAGCCACATCAACATTACGCCTCAATGAAAATTTGTTCTTGCACTATTTTTAACATCCACACATAAGGAAACGAAAACATGTATTCCAAAGCTAAAAAGCGGTAGTATAGAGAATGGAAGGTCCCTTTGTTTATGCACGGTAGAGACATCTACAATTTGTAGATGGATACTGTGGTAGATATAATAGTTCAATGATTGCCATGGAAAATAAGAATAACAATAATTGTTTTTGAATGATCGAAAATAAATGAAAATTGCTATATATATTTTATATGAGTGATCCCACCAATTATTATTTTCAAGAAGGTTTTTACCACGCAGCCGTACCAAAAAAATCGTAGGTGGTCATTCCTTTCTTCATCATTATTTATTTTTCGAATTTTTTTGCCCCACATTGTTTTGCTTCGAAGCACCCACTTTTCCCCACCCACCACCACCACCCCGCCGGTGGTAGGAAGCCAACAAAAAATAATTTAGTTAAAAAAAATCATTTCCGACGGAATACCGGAGAATAGGCTCTCTGACGGAGATGGGCAGTAGAGCAGGCTTAAGATGGTGAAAAAAAATGAACTAGAGCTGAAAAAATACCTCTCCGACGGAAAGGCGGGGGAGGTTAAGACCTTTTCGGTAGGCTCCCTGACGGATATGGGCAGTGGAGTAGGCCAAAGAGGGTGGAAAAACAACTAGAGCTGAAAAAATACCTCTCCGACGGAAAGGCGGAGGAGGTTAAGACCCTATTGGTAGGCTCCCTGACGGATATGGGCAGTGGAGTAGGCCAAAGAGGGTGAAAACAAAATGAACTAGAGCTGAAGAAATACCCTTCCGACAGAAAGGCGGAGGAGGTTAAGACCCTATTGGTAGGCTCCCTGACGGATATGGGCAGTGGAGTAGGCCAAAGAGGGTGGAAAAACAACTAGAGCTGAAAAAATACCTCTCCGACGGAAAGGCGGAGGAGGTTAAGACCCTATTGGTAGGCTCCCTGACGGATATGGGCAGTGGAGTAGGCCAAAGAGGGTGAAAAAAAATGCTAGAGCTAAAGAAATACCCTTCCCACCGAAAGCGAGGTAGACCTAATTACTTCAAAGTTTTCTATATAGGTTTTAAAGCTTCCCATGAAGCTTAAATTATTTGGAGAAGTTTGAATAGTTTGGCAGTGACGCTCGCAAACATTTAAGCGAAGTCTGAAATGCTAGATAGAGCAAAAAAACTTTTTATTATTTTCAAGCATTTAAGCGAAGTCTGAAATGCTAGTATGATGTATGATATGTACTACCACCCATTGTAGCACGGAAACTAAGTCCGACAGCAATGGGCTCTCCTCTCTGTTAGACTTGATCAAGCTTTAATAACCACTGATTATCCTAATCATGCCGTTGTATGAAGGGCCAAAAAGGGGTTGGGTGGATCGATATGCAACATCACTTATACGTATCCACAGGGATATAAAGAATCTCCTTCCAACAACAAGATTGAACAATTGGTCAAAAGAGCAAGCTATCTGACATGAGGATGCCCCAATGGGCGGGGAGAAGAGCCCGCCCTCTATTCACAAACTGTTAGCAATGGGGAGTTGGCATTCCCACTCTCCCCATCCAGAGTGCTTCAATAGGGTGCCCTGATGGTCCCTCCCATTCCCATGAAATATTTATATAATGGTGTATATATTTATGTGAATGAAAAATACTACAAGCATTCGTATCTATAATATATGATCTTCATTCGGTTGATCCTGAAATTCAAGAAATGTTGTATAGTGTTAAAGTGTAGAGTTATGTGGTACGCGCTTAAGCACGTTTTCGTTCGTTTTCAGCGATAGCAGCATTTCACCAAAATCTTGATTTGAGGTATCCTGAAAAAGTTTATTAAATCTATTGAGATTTTACAAAACTAACATTTAGACATTTTAATTTACTGTTGCCATGGTAACTATTTGCTACTAGATGCTGATTTTATAATAGCAATCCGCTTTTATTTTTGCTGACCTAATAGTTATTGATACCGACTTAGGAATGGGAAGATTCAAGTGGAAGGGAGTTAAAGATAAATGGGCAAAAAACAATAAGTAATGTTTTAATCATCTTTGAAGTAAAATCAATAAAACAATATTACCAAGTATAATAATATTGTGAGTTATGATCAAGTAATGACAAAGGTTGAAATGTAAAATCAAACACTAGCCAAATGGCACACAGCGCTGCATGAATCAGATCAGCTCAGAATTGGTAAAAAGTCCATTTGCAAACCGGAAAGGAAAAATACATTCTCCAATAAGTGCAAAAGCCTACCACAGTTGTAATTTTCTGCGTTATATACTGGACATATAAGGAATGCTAGATGTCATAAATTGAAGGTATGTTTCGTGTTTAAGCCAGATACCGCCTAAATCAGGTTTGTTGTATGAAAATGTGACGGTCATGATATGATGGAAATAATACGATGTTGTAAAGAAATACTACATAATGTACATATATTATAATAATTAAATGCCGCTATTTGCCTCTTCCGATGCGATGTTAGATGATTGAAACTCTAAAAAAGCGAAAATTCCAACGTGATATAATGAAATAAAGTTGATCACCTGGCATCCTAGCAAAATAGCAAAGAAAATTTAAGCAAATAAATTTCATACGAGTATGATTACTGCCCAAAAACGGAAACTCAATAAATCCAAAAAAAAAAAATGAATGACAGGAAATTCTCCGATAACTCTTTTTTTCCTACTGGTCCCATAAATGATTCTTTATGTCTGTAAAATAGAAAAAGTAGGCTCATAAACAATGTTAGTTTTTGAATTAACTAATTTGGACGACGAATATTTTTTTTTTTTTTTTTGTAGAATTTGTCGTATATTATCCTCTCTCTAAAAAAAAACGTAAAAACCATCCTATCTTTTCAAATACACAACGTGAGTTAGGTGGGCCAAAACTTACAACGATGCAAATGCGAAGCAGGAAATAGCATTGAATAATATTGTGAAGGGATGTTATAATATAAAATGATAATAACAATTATATTTGTAATGTCTGCATGTCTACTGATCCTGCTGCAATTGTAGAAGGACTTGCATTATCATAGCCACGGGGGAAGAAAACAATTCAAAATTATTATACAATACTTGGGAATTCCATGGATGATCTGAAATTATATACCGTATAAAGAATACTTCCATTTTTCGTGGTAGGGTAAGATTTCAGCATGCTACTTCACCGGGGTCACGCTGCCTACATCGCCTTGGTGCGGCTGCCACCTAATGTATAGTTGACGCGATACAGCGTTTCTTACTTAACCGCCCGGACAGACGCTGTTTGAGCCGCACCTCCTTGGTGGACAGACGCTCGGCACGCACCGCCTCAATCTAGCTGAAGTCAGAAGGACAACAGTGCCCAGGCTGCACTACCAGCTAAGTACGCAACCCTTAGCTGGCGGTCTTTGTCATCTCCTGACCCGTGGAAGCATGAGGTAGGAACTTGTGAGGACCATAGCTATGTTGCGTGGACGCACGCTCCATCCCAGGTGTCTACTCACCATTTTGCAGCGAGGCTTATTTTGCGCGGCGAGTGAGGTGAGATGACTCGAGTCACTTGAGTCACTTGATTCTGGCTGGCGAATGCAGTGAGAAAAGTCACCTCGGATGAACGCTGATGAACTCTCACTGCATTCTCACAGTCGGCTATAGTCGACTATAGTCGCTTGCGCGTGACGTTTGAAGTCGTCTCCTCATAAGTTGCCGACTCGTGGATAAAAATGGAAGCCAAAAAGTAAGCATATTTTGTTTGTATTTTAAATTGCTAAATACAGTTTAATTTATGTTTAAATTCTTCCCTAGGCTGCGTGTAACTAACCGTAAGCAGTTTGAGGAGTTGGTGCGCCGGATGGAGGAGAACCCCACGGTAGCCAAGGGCCTCAAATTTGCCGAAGGAGCAATGATGACGAAGCCGATTTTCCAGTCAGCGTGGGCGGAAACCACGACGGCGCTGAATAGTCTTGGGCCACCATCAAGATCTTCGGCGGAATGGCAGAAGGTATGAAAAACTATTTATTTTAACAATTTAATGTACGCTACAATTTTATTTTTGTTCACTATTGCAGGTGTGGTCCGATTTCAGGGGAAAAACCAAAAAAAAATTGATGGAAAATAAGGCCGAAGCCAAGGCAACTGGAGGTGGCCCGAACAAGATGCACTCCTTCTCGGCTTGCGAGGAAGCGATCATAAACTTGCTGTCCCTAGACAAAGCGGTCGATCATGACGGTAAGTATTTACTACCTGCATATTGATATCCAAATAATTAATTATTGAACTTTGGTTATAGGATCAGTGTTCGGTCTGCCAATTGCGCCACCGCCGGCCGCGTCACAGTCGGTTGAATCACCGCCGGTTGTGCAACGACCAGAAGAACACATGGACTACGATCTGGATCTAGAAGCCATAGAGAACTATCAACCGGCCGGAACAAGCACTCCACGCCTGTATCAACGAAACCCTAAGAAGAGAAAAGCAGAGGATTCTTCGGATTTACTTCTCCAACAAACGGAGTATTTGAAGCAGATTACTGCTAACTCCGATGCTTGTGCCAAGTACGCACGAAAAATGTTCCACTTGGAGGAAGACAAGTTCAAATTCAAAAAAGAATACCTCCTTCGCGAGGAAAAACGAAAAGTACGAGAGTTAGAGTACCAGGTTGCAATGCTAGAATATAAGAAGCGAAAGCTTGATTTGTTGGAAGCAAAGAATTCTAAATAAATTGGCTTTAAGCTGTTGAATTAGAAATTGCACTATTTTGAATCAAAAAATAATATTAAAGACGGTATAAAGGGGCCATCCACGTGGACAACTTAAGGAGGGGGAGGGGGTAGGGGTTACTAAAATGTCCATGATGGGAGAGAGTGGACGGGAGGTAGGAGGGTTTATATACCGCTTGGAAAACCGGCTTTTGTTCCGAGGCCCGGAGGGCATACCATTCGACTCAGCTCAACGAGATCGGAACATGTGTGTGTGTGTGTGTGTGTGTGTGTGTGTGTGTGTGTGTGTGTGTGTGTGTGTGTGTGTGTGTGTGTGTGTGTGTGTGTGTGTGTGTGTGTGTGTGTGTGTGTGTGTGTGTGTGTGTGGGCAAACTGTTCAATTAATAACTTGTTATCTTCACACTCCTAATAAAAATTATCATTGGTAAACTTTATCAGTTATTGGTAGTTTAGGCATTGGAAACTGGACTTCTCATGAGTACCACCACTTGTATGGATCCTTCGAATCTTCATGGATATTATAATAGTAGGTTTATTTAGTTATGATCAGCAGTTTATGTTTGTATTTCAAAGCATTGATGCTTAGATTGAAACTATCAAATTTATAATTTGTTGCATTTATTATTAAAGAATTGAAAACATTATTTCTTCCCTTATTCTGTTGGCATCACCATCATTATCCTCAGCGTTTAAAATGTCTGCTCCAACATTTTCTACATCCAACCATTCTTCGATATCGAGAGGCATGTTAAATTTTATACGCAAGTTGTGTACCGCACAGCTCACGTTTACAATTTGTGTTGCCTTCTTAGGTTTGTAATGTAGCTGTCGTGCTCCTAGTGTACATCGAAAAACATTTTTTAATACTCCAATCGACCTCTCTACAGTTGTCCTTGTCTTCGACAGTTTTTCGTTGAACTTTGTTTTATTCGGAGCTGAATTGGCAGTAGTTCGGAATGGTGTGATGAGGTAAGGTTTTAAGGGATAGCCAGCGTCACCTACAATACAAAGAAATAAAAATTTATTAAATATTGTTCAATATGCATTGAGAAAGTAATCAACCTAGAAGCCAAGTATTTCGTTCTCCACGCTGATAGTTCGCTGCAAGGTGATGGCTTAATGCACTTGCACTCCATATAAAACTATCGTGGCTAGCTCCTGGGTGGTTTGCATCGACGTACCGGATCATAAGTTGGTGGTCACAAACCTAAAATATATAAATTAAATTTAATAATTGCTTTTTTTTACTCACTGTTGCTATACATACAATCATTACATTCAGACTATGGTACCCCTTCCGATTGTAGTATAAGTGCTGAATATCTGATCCTGGAGGGAAAATCTTAATATGAGTTCCATCCACGCATCCAATAACACCAGGAAATCCGGACTTCTGGAAAAAACCCAACTTGATTGCATTTTTTTCGGCTTCTTCTGTAGGAAACTTTATTGCTTCTGGGCATACGTAAGTCTCGAGTACATCTATCACTTGCGTTAGCGACTTCGACATGGTAGATTGGGCCATACCAACGAAAAGATCATTACCGGTACCCTTTTGATATTGTCCTTCAGCCAGGAACCTCATGGTAGCGGCCAGCTTGATAACCGGTTGAACAGTTGTTGATCCTACAGCTGCTCCAAGTTGGGTTTCAACGATGTTTAGAAGGTAACGAAACAAGTCCTTCGACACTCGAAAATATCTAACAAACCTACAAAAATTGCAAAAAATAGGTCATGGATTCAACCAGTTTTATAAAAACAAATGTACATATGCTCAGACATATCCAAAGGATTCGATCGGTCTCTTATCATCCGGCGTTCCAGACGTACGATTGAAGCATCCTCTACATAGTTCTCGTCATCTTCCAACCAAAACGCAAAACTGCTCATGATCTAGAACTGAACACCAATATTTATTAGCACAGATCAGACTTACTGAGTCACTAATTGAACGGCCACCTACCTCAATTGATTTTTTGGTCCAAAAACATCCAAATTGTTTTCA
Source organism: Aedes koreicus (assembly GCA_024533555.2). Classification (NCBI taxonomy): domain Eukaryota; kingdom Metazoa; phylum Arthropoda; class Insecta; order Diptera; family Culicidae; genus Aedes; species Aedes koreicus. The sequence continues at coordinate 97,622 of JAHHFK020002337.1, read as the reverse complement.
CAGAACTTAGCGTAGCATCAAGTACCTTCAGGCAATCCGTAACGTTTGTGCAATTTTTTTTAATAGATACTGCTGCCAGTGGTTTCTTCTCGGGAACGTAGATTAATTATCTGGTGAGGGTTTCCTTGGCCGGTTTATCCGAGGATTGACTGCCGCCGTAGAATCCGATCGGGATACGTTGTGAAGGCACTGGTGATCGAATCACAGGCCCCAATGTGCTGGCTGCTGAACTAAACAAAAACAATAAACTAAAAATTTCACTCCGCCAAAAGTATTTGAATGCTACTTACAACAGCTGACTGATCCAGGAGGCAATTCTTCGAAAAAAAAAATAAACTGCGGAGTGCCGACTGCCGAAAAAAAAAACAGATTAGAACGTAAACACCTATCGCGAAAATCTTATACAACCGTTTTTTCTATCCCGTGCAACCCGAACTTATTGTCAGTGCAAACCTCAACCCGAGACAGGCTAAAAATGCAAACATACACACTGACGTTTGACAGACAACAATCTGACCTAAATTTGATAGCCGATCCAGGTAGAACAGAAATAAAAAAACAAAAACGGCAATGGATAAATTTGACAGTTCTCTGGGATGAACTCCGTGTCGCATCGAGGCGTATGGAGTCACTCGAGTGAATGAACTAGTCACCTCACTCGCTGCGACTGTCGGAATCGAGTGAGAAAAGTCATGTGACAGCGACGTGACTCGAGTCGACTCTTCTCACTCGCCGCGCGGAATAAGGGCCCCCCCTCCCCCAAATCCCAAAACCACCAAAACACAAGGACCAACCGCCCCAACGATAAGGACCCATTCCGCCACCACGAGTAGCCCCAAACAAACAAATTGAATTCGGCCCCAACAACACCGTCTGAGCCTTACAATTAAACGAACTAAGTAAAAAAAAGGAAGTGGTGGCACATGCACCTTGCCAATATTTTCACAGGCAAATCTGGCGAATCTACCCGACTTCATGAAAATGCGAAAAGATAGCTTGCAGACTCCTTTTAAAAAGTTAGTATTTATTACCCATTTGCCGCTTCTATGCATGATAATCATTCTCTTAACTTTATCTCAACATATATAACAGCTGATACTCTTTTTTACAGCTTTATTCCAATCAACTGAACAATGTTCTTACAGTGTGTAAATTTCGATAAACCGTCATGCAGAATATGTAATCGGTTTATAGGCAAGGAAGCTTGTGTGTGTGTGTGTGTGTGTGTGTGTGTGTGTGTGTGTGTGTGTGTGTGTGTGTGTGTGTGTGTGTGTGTGTGTGTGTGTGTGTGTGTGTGTGTGTGTGTGTGTGTGTGTGTGTGTGTGTGTGTGTGTGTGTGTGTGTGTGTGTGTGTGTGTGTGTGTGTGTGTGTGTGTGTGTGTGTGTGTCTAATCTAACACCCGCCGGCTGGCAGTGGTATTATGGAAGAAATCCGTTTGCAATAGTTTTTTTTACGTGACCAATGAAAGCAGCTTTAATCCAGGAGTTAGAAAGTGCTAGCTCTATTGCAGATCCAGTAACCCATTTCAGAATGTCTGGAGAGTCACGCCCATTCCGAGTTACTTTCACACGCAATAAACCCCGCATGTAAACATGACCGTTTTCATGTGGATAACGGTAAAGTTAACACACTTCCAGGTTCAAAAATAATCAAACCTGGCGCGTATATATTGTATCCAGGGCTGAAGGCACGGGTGGGTTTTTAGTGGGTCGAGGAGTTGGCACCCTCATCCCCGCACCCTGAGTTCTTCAGGTGTCTGGTTGCAAATTTTCCATCCCGTCTAAAAAAAAAGAGCGCAATTAATATTTAGCTATGTGATTTATATATTATTATTTTTCATCAATATATCAATATATATCACTTACCCGCGTACTTAACCACCCCCAAGTCGGTGACTGTAAAGGGCGAACACGAAATTATTGCGACACCGAAAATGTCAAGCCAATTTTCTTATAATGTTTAGAATCAAACCAAAATATTAGGGTAGTTTTATACATATATTTACTTCAAAAATCAAAAGAAAAGTTAACCGATGGAGCTTTGAGTGTAAAATTGAACGCATTTTCTCTTGATGCCCTCCATCAAAGTCTTTACAGTGTCATCCGGTACCAGTTTCTCAGTTTTTTTTTCCATTTTCTTAACATGTCCTTCTCGTCTTTGACTGTCTTCTTGCTCTTCCGAAGTTCCCGCTTCATCATTGCCCAGTACTGCTCCACCGGGCGCAGCTCCGGACAGTTTGGCGGATTCATGTCCTTTGGAACAAAATGGTCAGAATTGGCCTCATACCACTCCAGGACACTTTTATAATAGTGGCATGATGCCAAATCTGGCCAAAATAGCGGAGCTTCGTCGTGCTGCTGCAAGAACGGCAAAAAGGCGCTTCTCGAGGCACTCAGATTTGTAGATCTCGCCATTTACTGTGCCCCTTGTCACGAAAGGCTCACTTCTCAGTCCGCAAGAGCAGATGGCCTGCCAAATGAGATATTTGGAGGCGAACTTCGACATTTTCTTCTTCTTAAATTTGTCGTCCACATAGAACTTGCTCTTGCCGGTGAAAAACTCCAACCCCGGAATTTGCTTAAAATCGGCTTACATCACACAGCAGCCATATTTTGTCAGCATCTTCTCGTAGAGCTTCCGTGCCCGAGTTTTAGCCGTCGATTGTTGCCGCTCATCGCGGTTTGGGAAGTTCTGTACCTTGTATGTATGTAGTCCAGCTCTCATTCTTTTGCGACATGCCGATCTTTTTAGCCAAATCACGGCTTAAGACGTTGGGATTTGCTTTAATCATCCGCTTCACCTTTCCCTCCGTCTTTTTGTTCTCCGGTCCCGGTTTTCTTCCAGCTCCTTTTCCGTGGTCCAACGTCAACCGCTCCTGGAACCGCTTCAACACTCTGGAGACGGTTGAATGGTGAATGTTCAACATTTTTCCCAACTGCCGGTGCGACAGGTCAGGCAATTCCAGGTGTTTGGAAAGAATTTGTTCTCTCGACTCGCGTTGGTTCACCTCCATTTGCGTTGAATCGGAAAACACGACTTCGAGTTTGACAGTATGTAAACAATACACATCAATGAAAAAGTGTGCAAAATTTGGTTGATTTTTACCTAATGGTAAAAAAGTTATGCCCTGTTGAATGTGCCGCAATAATTTCGTGTTCGCCCTTTTCTTTCACCATCCAATTTTCGTTGTTATCTGTGCCGCGCTCGGACTCATTTGTTATTATTTTTTTAACGAAATTAATACTAGACTAACATTTGAAAAGGGCGGAAGAGCAAAAATGTAAACAAATCATATTGTATTAGGTGCGCAACTAAGTTCTCGCTGTTTTTTTTTTTTTGTGAAAAGGAACTTTATTTTGAAAACAAAGGTTACAAACGAATTATTCAAAGTATTGCCCATCACTAGCTACGACTTTTTCCCATCTTTCTGGTAGAACGTGAATACCATTTCGATAGAACTGTTCGTCTTTTGATGCTATCCAAGAATCAAGCCATTTTGAGATGTCATCATATGAGTGGAATTGCTGACCAGTGAGACCATGTGCCATCGAACGGAACAAGTAATAATCGGACGGTGCAATATCAGGAGAATATGGCGGGTGGGGTAGGACTTCCCATTTGAGCGTTTCCAAGTAGGTTTTCACGGGTTTCGCAACGTGAGGTCGAGCGTTGTCATGCTGAAGAATCACTTTTTCGTGTCTGTTTTTCGTGCAGTGCTCGGCTCAATCGCATCAATTGAGTTCGATACCGTTCCCCGGTAATGTTTTCGTTTGGTTTCAACAGCTCATAATAAATAACACCAACTTGGTCCCACCAAATACACAGCATAACCTTCGCAGCGTGAATATTCGGCCTAGGCGACGATGTTGAAGCATGCCCGGGCAGTCCCCATCAATGTTTCCATTTTGGGTTACTGTAATGAATCCATTTTTCGTCACCCGTCACAATGCGATGTAGAGAACTCTTCCTTTTTTGCCGCTGGAGCAGTTGTTCACAGACGAAAAAAACGACGCTCAACATCTCTTGGCTTCAAATCGTAAGGAACCCAAGTTCCTTGCTTTTGAATCATTCCCAACGTATGCAATCGCTTAGAAACGGCTTGGCAGGAAACTCCTAATCCTGAACCAAGCTCTTCTTGCGTTTGACAAGGATCTTCATCGAGCAATGCCTCCAATTCAGAGTCTTCGAAGTTTGTTGGCCTTCCTTCACGTGGACGATCATCAACACTGAAATCACCGTTTTTGAAGCGACGAAACCAATCACGACACGTTGTTTCACTCAGAGCAGCATCACCGTAAACTTTTTGGAGCTCTCGATGTGCTTCAGCCGCCGTTTTCTTCGAATGAAAGAAGAAAATCAACACTTCCCGCAAATGACGATTATTTGGCACGAAATCAGACATCTTCAAACAACCAAAATATATAACACTAAACCAAAATCACTGATTTGGCAAAGCGGTTTGTTTACCATATGTCTGAGCTTGGTTTATTACGCTTGAGATGTACAAAATTCGACCAGCACTTACTACTGGCGCCATCTATTGCTAAACAGCGGGAACATAGTTGCGCACCTAATATTATATGTTGATTGAACAATTTCAGAACAACTTATTTGGTGGGTGTTGGCCAAATTTGGATTTTTCAGATATAATCCTAATTAGGTTATGGAGTATTTTTCATACCTCTAGTAACCTAACGTCCGTGCTCCATCACAATATTGTCTACTGTGATGTGTCCAACTCAATGGGTAAACTGTAAATGGGTAAACTCACTGAAGGTGAGTTTGAAAGAAGGGGAACTTGGTGTAGAGCACACGTACCCACTGGTTGACACTAAATATTGGCCAACTTGCTTTTGCACATTTGTTCGAGGATTTGTTAAGCGACATAAATTTCCAAATCCAAAGTTCGGATGCGGTACTGAATCGATGCTCAGACTTTTTGATCCTGAATCTGGATACTTTTAAAATCACAAACTAGCATGCAGTTATGCACTTGTAAATTTATCATAATAGCATATTAGCGTTAAATCTGAGAGGGCTGATTCATTGATTTATTTTACAATGTTTCCAAGTTGTAACATTTTGCCCACTTGCTGGCGTCGGTGGTGTAGTGGTAAGCGTGACTGCTACTTGGCACCCCAGTGGGTCTGGGTTCAATCCCAGTCGACGTAGGTGGTTTATCTGGGCCGAAAAAATCTGGTCACGTCTTCCTTCGGGAAAGGGAAGTAAAGCCGTTGGTGCTGGCTTATATTCATGAGTCGATAGGGCAGGGTCCAGGTGGTGGAGTCGGCTTCCTGGCGTCGGTGATTGTCACCATGTAAGGAAATAGGCCGATGTAAAATTTAAAAAAAAAAAAAACAAAAAAAATAGCATTCCGCTCATTATCATGTTAGGAGGTGGGAATTTCTTTCGGGATTTGGAATCGGTGGATTGCGAATTTATAATTAGGTTATTATCGGATGCGGAGAGACTGCTTAGGGAAGTATACATTGAGAGTAGTAAAGCGGAAGAGATAGAAATGAGCTTTCAGATTACTTATTTATAGATCAAACCAATAAATACTTTTCAAACATTATATGTATGCTGAAATTTCCGAAACTAAATTCACAATTTCACAAATTCACATATACCGATTTTTAACAAACAGAGAAAAAAAAACCGTGACAGCTCACGCAAAACTCAACCGTCCGCGGGCAGCGTTTGCTGCGATCTCCATGTGAGCCCCTGGAACCGTTCCCGGTAGTAAGTTTAAAAGGAAACATTTCAGAATCTTATTTGCTGGTGCAGTTCCACGGTTTGAAGTTCATGATTTTTCATCCAGAACTAAAAAAAACTTCATTTCATGGGATTGTAACCGTACTGTTACAATAAGAGAAATGAGATGTTTTTTTAATGTGCACCCTGTGATCGAGCGGTGAAACTCACTGGGCAGACATCATGGCCATGCTTAATGGGCTGTAAAAGGCGCGCAAAGCCATGGAAAAATGGTGACACGAAGTCACGGGTGATGAGCTGAAGGGTTCTTGGATGCTCGGTGAACAGGGATCTTTCACTTAGTTCGTGAGGCGATGGTGTAGACCAAAAGTGTTCAGTTTTACGCTGAAGCTACGCCGATTTAGGACCCTTTCTGTCCGTTTATTGGAAACACTTTTTGGTTGGCGAGTCAAGGACCACCAGTGCACGCTACGGTGGAAGAGGCTTTTTAGTCACCAACACCTAATTGCAAAAGACCCACATTCCTCTGGCATCGGGCCATAAGTGTAAAAGAGGATATCCATCTCGGGCAAAGGCCCTAATTATCAAGGAGAGAGTCCCTTCCCGGTTCGACCGAGGGCGGCCTTGCCGTCGGCGACCGGCTACGTCAGGAGGAAGCGCCTGTGCATCGGAACCGGCTCCGCAACCCCTATCCCAGCCCGCCACCAAATCACCGTCTCGGTCGAAGTGAGCGAACCAACCGCCATCGCACTACAGCCTACGAACGGTAGACGCGCCAGTCTGACCGCCATCGCGCTGTAACCAACGGTACACCAGCCAGTAGTTCCACCACCATCTTGCCGAAAGTTGGCATTTGTTCGTCCGCCATCGCCGGAATCTTTCTGGCACCTCGTCGCGAGCGCTTGCGAGACTGTAGTCGTCGTAGTCGCCGTCGTAGTCGCCGTCGTAGTCGCCGTCGTAGTCGCCGTCGTCTTCGTAGTCGTCGTCCTATGTCCAACCACACGAAAAACAGCAGATAGAATACAGTGTATGAGTTTATCCGTTCTGTGTAGTTAATTTATTTGAAAGCTTGAGTGCCCTTTAGTCCGCGAAGCCCTCCAGTTTGCCCAGTAGTGCGCCGACCCGGTGACTTAGTTCCAAGAGTCTCGTGCTGCTGAGTTGTTGTCGGGTGAAACATTAGTTTCAGGATGGCAAAGAGATTTGAACACTTCCAGAATCACTTGCAGTAGGGCTCAGAACGGACACTTTCCAAACCTCGTGTACTCGTGCCGTTTGATGGCCCAAAGTTCATGGGTCTTCTCCTAAAAGTCATTGGACATCATGTCAAGGGACAAACAAGATGATTTGGCCATCTCCCGATAGTCTGGTATTAGATCCAGTAGGACACTTTCAGAACCTACACACTACCAAAATGTCATTTAAATTTCGGTGCCCTGAGACTGACACATGCAAGCGTCCTTTAGCACATAAGAATGAGTTGAAAGAGGTGAGAAAATAAATTCAATCAAACACATCTTTTGTCGACTTGCGTATGTGTTAGTTTCAGGAGATATACCTAACTTTACACGAAATCTTTGTTACCTTTCCCCGACTTTTTTCAAACATGAATTACGTCTCGCATAAAATTCATAATTTCTAAGTGTGTACACAGCTCGAAAAAGTAGTGTGATTTTTTGTTTAATGTCATGCATATTAATGGAAATCACAAAACTTACAAATTAACATTTTGTATCGTGTAAACATCTGGGACATTCCATACATTGCCGATAGTGTTGTATACAAAAGCTCTTCTTTATTACAACTATTTCATCCAGGGTGCTGCATCGTTTGAAAGGAATTACAATTTTACATGCTCTGATATTTATATCACAATGAAAATTTAGATTTCCTTTCTGCGTAATATACTTTTATAGTACCGTTTGATGGGTCAAATTACATGATCTTTCCCCAAAATAACGTCGTGGCATTTACCAACAAGGGAGTTGCCCACATCTGGATACACTAGGACCGGATGCATTAGAACCAGAACATTATGTGCAACATTCGATGCACAGATAAAAAGAAACATTTAATTTTCTGCGTTATTTAATATACATAAAGGGAATGTTAGATTTGGCAGAAAATAATGGGATATTTCAAGGAAATTTAAGCCAGATAACGCCTGAATTTAATCTGTTGAATGATATTGCAAACATTGTGGTAAGGCGCATCAATGATTGCAAACAAGTTCGTTGTTTACGCCTCCTTTGGATTGGTTTTAAACGAAGGAAAACTTTACGTGCCTGTTAAAATTCTTTATTTTTTTCTGTGTGGCTATAATTTTTCTTTGAATTTTTCACTCAAATTACATGTGCATCCGGATACTCTGGAATCGCTTCCAGCTGGGTCCAAAACAGACACTTCCAGAACCTTGAATACTGGTGTCGATCGACGACTCAAAATTCACGGTTTTCCAGCAAAAGACTCAAAGATATCCTGCCATGGACCAACAAGAAAAATTGGGCACCTCTGGAAACTCTGAGACTAGTTTTGATCTCCCCCAAGGCGAATATTTTCAGAACCTCCTATACTGACATTGTTCGACAGATCAAAATTAATTATTTACTTTCCAAGGTGCAAAGCCAACAAGTGGATTTAGCCACTTCCGGATACTCTGGAACCGGTTCCAGTAGGACCCAAAAAGGGCACTTTTAGAACCTCGTGTATTGGTACTGTTCGAACGGCTTAAAACTCTTAGTTTTTCACCAAAAGTTTCATAAAATCATTTAATGGACCAATAAGGGGATTTTGATACTCTGAGATCGGTTGCGGTAGGTCTCGAAACGGACACAAAGGTATTGAAGCATCATTCGATGGATCTCTTCCAGATACTCTGGAATCGATTCCGATGAGACATAAAAAATCACTCTCCAAACCTACTACCTGAGGTTGAGGTGCTGTTTGAAGACTCAATATTCATGATTGCTATGAATCTTGGAGAATGTGAGCTGTTTAGTGGAATATCTGTTATAAGTAAATGAGAAGAAAGATTAGTAATTTCCATTTAATTGGAAATTACTAATCTTTCTTCTAATTTTCTAGTATGATTTCTAGCCAAATCCACATAAACTTCTTTTCATTATAATGTTTGAGAATTAGAAATATCATTCTTATCAATATGCAACTTTAGGAGTGGACAGCAATTTTCTGCTAGAACCAAAGATGTGAAGAGAAAGTATTGATACTTTCACTTCACATCTTTGGTTCTAGCAGAAAATTGCTGTCCACTCCAAAAGTTGCATATTGATAAGAATGATATTTCCAATTTTCAAACATTAAAATTAATTACGTGCTTCGTGCAACATCAAACAACATGATTAGTATAAATGTATTTGACAATCATTTCGTTGTTAAATTAAGGATTTAGACACTTCCGGATACTTGAGAACCGGTTTCGGCAAGGCCATAAACGGAAATTTTAAGAACCTTAGTTACTGGAAACTTTCGGTACCAGTACGTGAAGTTCAAAAAGTATTCGTTTAGGACCCTATAGAAACCGATTCCACAGTACAGGGTGCGGCAGAAAATAATGCGAAAATGTTCAAACTTGAGTATTGGGTTAATTCGTGTAGCTAGTACACTTTCTGTCGAAAGTGTATTTGTTTTTTGTTACTTTCAAGTGCTGCATCCAAACATTCTATTTGTTTTATTGCAAATTCTTCAACATGTTCGCGAAAGTAGTGATCACAAGTTTGTTGCTCGCCCAGAAGAAGCCGAAAGAGATTGCCAAGTTGGTAGGGTGCCATTTGGCAACAGTTTACCGCATAAAAAAGTCCCTGGTCCTAAGCAGCGGAAGCCGGGAAGCGGACGTCCGCGCTTTGCACGCACGCCGAACGCGATCAAATCGGTCCGTGCAAAAATTGCTCGCAACCCGGTGCGTTCCATAAGAAAACTTGCAAAGGAAGCCAATATTTCGGAGAAATCCATGCGGAGAATCATCAAAGAAGACCTGCATGCATCTTCCAGAGCCAGAGTGAAACGCCACTTGATTACGGACCGGGTCAAGGAACTACGAGTGACTCGTTCCAAGAGATTGCTTTCCTTGTTGAAGAAGGAAAAAATGATAATCCTGTTCTCCGACGAAAAGCTTCTCAGCATCGATGCTGTGGCCAACAGCCGCACGGACCGGTTCATTTCACCGCAGAAAATGGAGAACGTTCCGGAAAAAGTGAAATTCAAATTTCAAACCAAACCTTCGGCTGGTGTCATGATGTTTGGCTTGGTGGTTTCCAACGGTTTGAAAATACCGCCTGTTTTCATTGATGCTAGAGTTAAAATCAATACCGAAGTGTATATCGATATTTTAAAGGACCAAGTGCTTCCCTGGTAAGGGCCAACTTCTCCGAGGACCAACACACACACGTCCAATCGAACCCAACAATGGTTGAACGATAACATGAAGTTTTGGCCGAAGGATTTGTGGCCCCCTAGCAGCCCAGATCTTAATCTGTTGGATTATTCGATTTGGGCACATGTTGAAGCACGAGCCTGCAAAACATCACACCCTAGTGTGAAAACCCTGAAGTCAACCATAACACGCACATGGCAGTCAATGTCGGAGGGCTACGTCCGAAAGCCATGCTCTTGCTTCCGGCGTCGGCTCGAGGGTGTTATTAATAAAAATGGAGGACACATAGAATAAATTTGTTTCAAAGAACTTTATAAAGATAACTGCACTCGAAAATGTTGATATTATTGCTTGAATTAGTCGAAAATGGGATTTTAAAGAAATAGAACAAATTTTCGCATTATTTTCTGCCGCACCCTGTATCCGAAAGTGGTCCCCTTGTTGGTATATGGCATGATGTGTATGTAATACTGGACGAAAGTTCATGAATTTTGAGCCTTCGAACTATACCAGTATATGAGTTTCTTAAAGTGTTCGTTTTGGGCCCCGTTGGAACCGATTCCAGAGTTTCCGGAAATGGAAAAATTTCCTTGCTGTTCGATGGAATGACGTTTTTGTAGTCATGGATGAAGAATCATGAGTTTGGAGCCATCTAACGGCACCAGCAAATAATATTCTGAATAAGTCCTCTTCAAATCACTACCGGATACAATGCTACGTGCCTTAAGGGACAAATTGGAAAAAGGAAACTGGTGAGAATGCTATTTCAAGTACCCATGCCTTTCGGATAATGCCGAGATATCAATAATCGGATTGAAAATTGATTTTTGAAAGCGAGCCAAAGTCATTGGTCAATTCTGTGTAACTTTTATTGTAGCTCCACTCCTAGAGGTTGCTTTTTTCCGACTTTAGTTTGATCGATTTAAAAGTTCAGAGAAGTAAAAAAAACAGATCAGTACCTCTTACCGTCATACCTACTGAACAGGTTTTTCGAATGACGATTGGTCAAAAATGTCACGAATGCTCTAGGAAGGATTGTTGATGCATGATCGGAAACAATTTTGTTGTTTTTAGTCTGACTTTAGCTAGAAATTGAACGAAAGGGAAACGTTTTTTTTTGTAATAGAAGAAAGACCGTTTTTTGTAATATATTATAGAAGCAAATGTAAAAATTCTAATGTGTGCATTTTAAACAAGCGACTATTTTTGGATGGATGGTAAAAAACGGAACAAAAAAATATTTATTTTAACAAACCAAATTGCATTTTATTCAAGCAATGAGACTATGCTAGATCCGGCCAAAACACCACGTCGTTATCCTTGTGGTACTTTTGAATGAAGGTGGCATTTTTTGGGAGGCACTAATCGCATGAAAAATCGTAACATTTAGTAGCTTTTTTAAATTCACACTTTATCAATACATAAAACAAAATTCAATTAACAACACTTTTAAGCCCCACAACCCAAAACTAAATTGTCATTTTATTTTACAAGCTTCAAAAACGACCGCAGATTTCATCACGTCAATTGCTCGCATTTTTTCAGATACAACTGATATCTTTTACGTTTCTACTAGGTGAAGAATGGAGTAGGCCACGCTTTAAAATGGACGTGTTTTGTTTTTGTAGCGGCTTATTTTTTATCGCTTTTTGATAACCATAGTGCTTACATGTGGGGCTTTTTGCGTAAATGAAAAAAAAAACCAAAATTCGCAGTAAAGCTATCATGTTCTAACGCTAGCTAGAGCTGTTTTTAGTTGAACTAAAAAAGTGAAGCCTGTAGGATGCACTTTCCAACCCACGGAAAAAAAAATCATCAGAACGCTGTACGTAGCTCTGACCTGCGTTTCGAGTGCACACCCGAATGGATTAACCACACACAAACCGCATTTTTTCCCGAACCAGAAGTGGATAATATAAAATCACTTCGACCAAGTGTGTTATCCGTTCGAACGCCCACTTCGAATGAAACTCTCCGCATCGACTCATTTCGAGATCATCCATTTTTAACAAACCATATTTCGGGCAGCCAAGGCATCTCCGCTGCACCATCAATATGTGATAAACCTGGATTGAGTCGGGTTTTATTTGGCTTTAAATACAAAAAGAAGGGGAAAAATGCATTGAAAAGCTCGGTTCAACGATTGTGACAGCAATAAGATCACGTCCGCCGAGTATCAAATGACGTGGAAAAAGTGCAAACGTCATTGATGGCTACTCTCTGGCTACTCGGTGGCACGGAGTAATAATTCATTAAAAATTTAATACCAATCAGCCCAAATCTGACACCCGCGAAATGGAATATTTATCTATGGCATAATTCATCATGGCTTAATCGCTGCAGAATGCGTATCGAGTGCTCGATAAATGATTCTGTTACATTTTTTTCCCTCCTTCCTGATCCCTGCTGGCAGCACACTTTCGTACAAACACTGCTGCTTTGGGAATAAAAGAACCCATTAACTCTGTATACATGGACCGGACGGACGAGGACGACTGCGACTGAACAGCTAAAATGTGTCGTCATGTGTGTACAACTCATAAACTTATAAGCTCTTTTAGCCAATATTGACCAAATCAGTTCCACCCCATCCGAGAGAGACCCTGGTGTGGAAAAACGGGAACCCGCAGTGCAGCAGCAGCAAGGAAGGGAGCGAAGTGTAATCCAATTTCCGGATTTAAGCTCAATATCCGTTCTTGGCCCACTAGTCCCTTTTGGCTGCGGTGGCAGAGCGCTAGTTTCGCAAAGGATTGGTCGTATGCTCTTCCAAGTTCAGTTCGGTCGTCGCTCTGCTGCTGTTCGGGAGCTTGTGTGTACTTCCTGCCGATCCGGATGCTGGGTGACATCGACCAAACACATGACAGCACACCTCCCAGGGCCACCCAACACGCAGAAGAAACAATTTTTCCATCGTCGTAACCATCCGCCAACAACTTGGTGGGTGAATGGATGGGGCAAAGCGCTAAAGAAGTACATCCAGCTACAGTTTTTTGCCTTTGTAAATTTTTTTTCGCACTTTTTGCCACTCGTCGACAAACAAGCAAACAGTTTTTCCGCTGCTGGGTGTTTACGGTGAGCAAACTCTGTTCGACGATGCGATTCCAAAAAACGAACCGAACGACAAGACAAAGATGCGTTTGGGGAGGGGCTTTTGTTGTTACTACTCTTGAGGTTGTTGGTTCTCGTTGTTCCGGTTGGTGTACTGTTTAAGTTAAGCTAAACTGTTGGCTGAAAATGTTAGCCAATTGATTGCCGGTAATGGTAATTGACTGAGAAATTATCGCAGCTATCGAGAGCAGCGTTGACTGATTTTAGTGGAAGTTCGATACAAGAGTAAATTGTATGAGATTTATTCTAAGAAAGTGTTCTATGATATCCTTCCCAAGTAAAATTTCCAAAACCATCCAGCTTTATTAAGTTTTATTAAAGTTTTATGAGAGCCACTAGAAATCGATTTGGTTTTATTATGGCACCAAGAGGTGCCAATAGGTTTCATATTTTAGTCAGGTTTATGAGAACCTACACAACTTGTTTACAACGATCTTAAAACCTTGTTTTCTCAAATTCCTTTTACTCCTATCAAAGGTTTTAATTCGACTTTATGAACTCGTAAAATACTGTTTAGAAATGCCATTTTAGGACTCAATCATATTATCTTATTATGGTCAGTTGAAAAAGCATTTTAAACCCATTTTGCCTCCAGTAAATGCTTTGAACGACAAATTGGCATTGAGAGAAGTCACCAAATGGCCAAATAGTTTTATAGTAGTCATTGCGAAGATTAACTGGCTTTTTGGCAAAGCTGTGATTTTTCCAATCGCCATATTGAAACATGAGAAATAATTGAAATATGGTAAAACAAATGCACCTAATTTTATATGTAATGCAAATGAATTGTAGATCGGAGAGCAATTTCGGCATTCTTTTAGATAACCTTATTGAATTTCATAAATTTTCATAAAAAAAAATCATGATAAATTTATCGAATATGTTTGTTTTAATTTTGTTTTTATTGCTGTAAACTCGCATAATTTCCGAGGCGCATTAATTTTCGGCTCTTATCGTGCCACAATTCACTCATATTTTTTTTTATTTGATATTTTGCTATCAAACAACACAAGAACTTTTTTCTTAGATATTATTATTTGCTGCTAAATGAATCAGAAGAGCAGGGAATCGAACAAACCAGAACAGCAAAAACCAACCACGATAACACAGTGAAGTTTGATAGCTGTTTGGCCATTTGGCCGTATGCGGGTTTTCATGGCAGCCAAAATGTTTTATGAAGGTTATCAAACGGTCATAACATCTCTAACTAGAAAATGTTCAAAATCTTTATGGTCTTATAAAGGTTTTATTAAATTGTTTTCCCAGCCGCCTATAGAGCGGGCCAGTTTGTACAAATTTTGGCTTGGTAGACAAAACAGTTTTGAATGTAGTTTTATCTACAAAGTCTGGAGGAGTGCTATACGGCTGAAATAAAACTAAAATTGTTACTTGGGTAGTCGCTAAGCTTACGATATTGTCAAGCTTGGTTGTTTGGTGGGTCCAAAGCCGATCATGAAAAAGGGGTAAAGGCGAACTAGTCTATTCAGTCCACATGAACTTCATGGGAAGGAATTTTGAACCGGTCAAAAATACTGCTAAAAGAAAATCATAAAATCGTTAATTTACAATTCCGCACTACAATGACATACGGCGATATTATAAAAACGAGATTAAAAGGGAATAAGTTACTTACTATGTGAAATGATACTTTTCTGAATGTCCCGATTCTTCCTGATTGTTCGAAGCCTTTCTATATGAACATACGGTAGTCCTTTTTATTCTGGAAAGTGTTAGTATTGTTGATGCTCATGCACCATACGTGTCCGTACAGGTCATAACCATGCAACGAATCAAAGAGAAAAGAGGAAAGTAGAAACATTAGTTAGTAACTTATTGGTGTTAATTAAAATATTTTTGGAAAAATGTTAATAATATACATTGACAACATTTCTATGTTATCTTGCTGATAGTTGTGATGGTTAGTGTAAGGCTTATTTATATTGATATTTTCATTTTCATTTTCATTTTCAAGCACAGAAGGGGGTCATAGGGCCAAGTCTCCAGCGATGAAAATCACTGTCCATACTGTACCAGGGTAGAAGTATAGATTTGGTATCACAGAATAATAACCACAGGGGTCAAGTGAATCCTGTTTAAGATACCGGGTAGAAAGATGAGGCTGTTGGAAATAGGGGATAGTCAGGGCAAAGGAAATTCTCGTGAAAGATGGAGAAAGGAACGAGAGAATGAGGATTTTTACTGCTTATTGAACCTGGCCTATGACCTTCCGATTCAAACTTTAAAACGTTTTATATTCCGATTAATACTGGTATCGTTATGCTACTGACAAGCAGGTGTAATAAAGTGACCAGGATAAATCTGTTTATATTCATCGAAGTAATGTAAGGATCGATCATACTTTATGTTTTAAGCTGCCTAATTTCAACGCAATAAGATGGATGTTTCTAATTTGGTAATCTGATACTTATTTCATTATCAGTAGTTTATTTACTTGTGGTGTAACTTGTTGATTTATGACTTCCATTCAAGAGACTATTTAAGCAAAGCTAACCGATATAGAGAAGAATTGTTGAATGGTCTCAAGGCTACTCCTCCCTAAGTGGACCCCCCGCGTCCTACTCTTTTCATAAAATCTTAGCCTTCAATTCTTTGTCAGCATCTGTCCTAAGTAACACTTTTCGATGGCCTTTGTTCAGTTCGAAAGGTCTGGTCCCTTGATAAATAATATGTTTTAAGAGTTAATGCTTTGATCACGACTGTTGTATAGAACGCACATTTGTATTATAATATATGTATGAATTTGCTGCACCTGAAACATCAGGACATTTTATTAGTTGCTCACAATCATGATCAAACACTCACCCTTTTCGATAATGAAGCGAACAATAAGATTATTAATGATA
The DNA here is from genome assembly GCA_024533555.2 of Aedes koreicus. Classification (NCBI taxonomy): domain Eukaryota; kingdom Metazoa; phylum Arthropoda; class Insecta; order Diptera; family Culicidae; genus Aedes; species Aedes koreicus. The sequence continues at coordinate 81,547 of JAHHFK020002337.1, read as the reverse complement.
CCAACTGTATAGATATATTTGATGTTTAATCAATGACAATTAGAGAATAAACAACAATGAAAGAATTGTCACGCAAACGAGAGGTACACCTCCTACCGTTTGCCTAAATTATTTGATATCAGGTATTTGTAGATTGTTCCGACCTCCGTCTATGAGTGTACTGCGGCTAAGCCCGCCTGTATCACACCTTTTTCAGTGCCTTCAAATAAACGTACTACGACGTGGCAATTTAAAGAAAGCAGAATGTGATACTATCACTGCTGATCATGTTCTTGGTGTCCCGTGACGGCCTTTTGCATGAGCTTAGCCCTCTCCCATACGATAAGGTGACAACCAAGATCTTCGAGAGGGGAAACTCTTCTTCGTCAAATTTTGTAAACAAGTTCAGTTAAGTAAAATATAAAAAGATTATTTTTTCAGTTTTAAAAAAAAAATATTTTATTTGCAGTGTATATTTTTTTCAGAAAAGTCAAATTATTATTAACAACTTTGCCAAAGACATCAAACCTATTAAACTAACCGTTAAAGTCATATATTTTTAAACAGACTTAAAGACTACCAAGTTTCATTTAAAATGTAAATAGTCGTTACGCTACGTATTCAACCATATTCAGTGAATATTTTCGAACGTTAAAAAAAAACATAAAAAGATACACAGAAAAAATAATGAATTTTAACAGGCGCGTAGAATTTTCCCTCGTTTAATTTCAAGCCAAAGGAAGCGTAAACAACGAAATTGTTTGCAATCTTTCATAGAACAGGCTCATGCGTTATCTGGCTTTAATTTACATGAAATATCCCATTATTATCTGCCAAATCTAGCATTCCTTTTATGTGCATTAGATAAAGCAGAAAATCCAACGTTTCTTTTTATCTGTGTAAACTGGGATGAGCTAGGTCATCCAAACTGTCCTATAAAATATGTATTTAACAATATTCATTTAATAGCGTAGAAGGTCAACAGATACAATGCGACAATCTTGGGATATTCCAAGCCATCCAAACTGTACTCGAGCTCAAAACATAAGAGTTGTAAAAGTAGTTTTTTGTGCTATATAAAGTGACGATATGTATTCAAACATATTCAAGGAATCTTCGGGAAGGTCAACAGTAAATATGTTATGACCTTGCGACCCTCTAGGCAATCCAAACTGTCCTGGAGTTTAGAACATGAAATCCAAGGGAGTAACAGTAGCTTTGGGGTCGACCCTGGCAAAATCATCATCATATATATAATAGCCCTGTTTGTCTGTCCGGTGACTAGCCAACCAGACGCAGCACGCGGGGAAATTCTCACAAAAAATAAAATATTTGACACTTCAATTCTTTTTTACTATCAGATGCAGAAAACAAAACCAGTGACAACCTTAGACAACCAGACACAGCATTTGATGAAAAAAATCACAGACAACAGACGTTGAAAATTTTGTTTTTTTTTAATGCAGAAAAGAATCTGTCACTCTTAGACAACCGAATGCAGCAGCTGCTGGAAATAACACAGACAACAATAAAAAACGCCGTCGTTCGACAAAATACGACATGAGCGCCGCCGTGGCCTATCGTCAATCTACTGATTTTTAATTCAACCACTAAAATCAGTAAACAATGGAAACTGTATTGAGTGTCATATCTGTTTATATGTGCCGAGAAGATCGAGCTGACTTGGAGGATGCTTTGTTGTTAAATTTTGACATTTCGTGTCGGTCACCATCCTCATCGCAGCCAACTTCACTCCGATGCTCTTTACACGGAACCATAAATCTACCCAAATTTGAGTTGTTTTCACCCTTTTCACCCACCTCAATGGTTGTAGGCCAATATGAGTAAAGTGAACATCGCGCTGGGTAGTTCACATTTACACCCCGTGAAAAATTTTTACACCCTCGGTAATAAACTTTACCCAAAACTAAAACAAATTTTGATTAGATTTGGCATTACACAATTCTCCGAAGTGTAAATTTTGATAGATTTGGCTCCAAGTGACTCTACATTACCGTTTATTCTACGTCGATGGCAATTTCCAATCATACCAGCATATGCTATTACGATCAATAAATCGCAAGGACAGACATTTGATCATGTGGGAATTGATCTTCAGTCGACCATATTTTCGCATGGGCAACTATACGTTGCTTTGTCACGATCTCGGAACCCTAACCAGGTAAAAGTTCACATCGAACCTAATTCACAGCAAGGAGATCTATTGAGGGATGGTCGTCAGTTTACACGCAATGTGGTCTTCACCGAAGTTTTTCAGATGTAAATATAAGCTGCATTGAATTCACCGAATAAAAAACTCTATTCAAAACGTAGAAAAATGTAATGCTTTTCTTATTTAATCTACAAGCGTGAATAACACATGAACCGTTTATATTGAAAAAAAAAATTGGCACGGGCGCTACTGCATCCTCAAAAAAACTAGTAGTTTTTCCTTTCCCCCCCCCCCCCCCCCCAAAACAAGGCTTTTTTTTGCTTTGGGCGGTGCGTTTTTTTTTATATCCCCCACAAAAAAAAAAAAAAAAAAAAAAAAAAAAGAAAAAAACATTTTTTCCCCCTTTTTAGAGCCCAGGAAAGGGAAAAAAAAAATTTCCCCCTTCCACACGGAAATTTGTTTGGGAGCAAAAGTAGGTCCTTTTTAAGTAAAAAATTAAACAACTTATGCTAATAAGCACTTGATTGTTATTTCAATGCAAACATTTTGTAAGTTTTCTGATCAAATGGTGTATAAATGAAGTCATTGTGTTCAGTTGAACGAGAGTTATTAGCGTCCAAAAACCTTTCACTTTAGCGTAACGCTTTCATGTTTCAAAATTTTGAAATGACACCCGGTATAGAAAAGAGAAACGTAGTCCTACGTTAAAACGGAAGCTGATGACAAAAACAGTGAATTCATTAATTTTCAAACAGAGAGGGAAGAAAGACGACCTTGTAGAGAAAAATAAATAAAGAAGAGGCAATAGAATTGAGAACGTCGAAGAAGCGAAAACGAAAATATAGCGAATAGGAGAAGCAATGAATGAAAGAAGATACAGTGAAATCAAATCAGAGGATTTGAATTTCCGGAAGCTGATAAAATAAACGATAAAATGGAAAAGGAGAAGATGATTAAGCGGATCTAGTACAAGCGAAGCAAAAAATATCACAAAAAACTGAATGTATGATGATGTATGATACATACTACCACCCATTGTAGCACGGAAACTAAGTCTGACAGCAATGGGCTCTCCTCTCTGTTAGACTTGATCAAGCTTTAATAAACACTGATTATCCTAATCATGCCGTTGTGTGCAGGGCCAAAAAGGGGTTAGGTGGATCGATATGCAACATCACTTATACGTATCCACAGGGATATAAAGAATCTCCTTCCAACAACAAGACTGAACAATTGGTCAAAAGAGCAAGCTATCTAACATGAGGATGCCCCAATGGGCGGGGAGAAGAGCCCGCCCTCTATTCACAAACTGTTAGCAATGGGGAGTTGGCATTCCCACTCTCCCCATCCAGAGTGCTTCAATCGGGTGCCCTGATGGTCCCTCCCATTCCCATGAAATATTTATATAATGGTTTATATATTTATGTAATTGAAAAATACTACAAGCATTCATATTTATAAAACATGATCTTCATTCGGTTGATCTTGAAATGCAAGAAATGTTGTAAAATGTTAAAGTGTTGAGTTCTGTGGTACGCGCTTAAGCACGTTTTCGTTCGTTTTCAGCGATAGCAGCATTTCACCTTAATCTTGATTTGAGGTATCCTGAAAAAGTTTATCAAATCTATTGAAATTTTACAAAACTAACATTTATACATTTTAATTTACTGTTGCCATGGTCACTATTTGCTACTTGATGCTGATTTTATAACAGCAAACCGCTTTTTTTTGCTGATCTAATAGTTATTGCAACCGAGTTAGGAAAGGGAAGATTTAACTGGAAGGAAGTTAAAGATAAATGGGCAAAAAAAACAATACTTAATGTTTAAATCATTTATGAAGTTAAATAAAACAATATTACCTAATATAATGATATAGTAAGTTATGACGAAGTAATGGCAAAGATTGAAATGTAAAATTAAACACAAATGGCACAAAGCGCTGCATGAATCAGATCAGCTCAGAAAAAGTAATAAGTCCATTTGCAAACCGGAAATAAAAAATACATTCAGCTATAAGTGCAAAAGCCTACCAGAGATTCCGTGATTTTCAAAAGCCTACCACAGATGTAATTTTCTGACATGGAAGCATGTTGTGCGGAAACAATAGAGGAAGTAAGAGGATGAAAAAGTAAACCAAAGATTTGAAAGTTGAAAAGAACAAAAAAATACAGTGAAAATGAATGAGAGAAAATAAAACTTCATTCGTCAAGAAAAATAAGAAATGCGTGAGTAGAGAAGCGAAAGAAACGAAGTGGAAGAAAAGAAGCGGCAGAGGACAAATGGAACCAGATTAGCAGAAGAAAAGAAACGGAAAATGAAAATCGGAAGACCAGAAGCGGAATAAGAGAAGCGGAAGACGAGAAACGCAAGAAAAAGGTAAGATGATGAAGAAATAGACGAAGACGAAGACGAAGACGAAGACGAAGACGAAGACGAAGACGAAGAAGAAAAAGAGAAAGAAGATGCCGAAGAAGAGATGCTGAAGAAGAGATACGAAAGAGGGAGACGGAACAAGAAAGGGTAGGAATAGAAGCGGAAGTAGATAACGGAACGGAAGAAAAGCAAAAGACGAAAATCGGAGTGGAAAGAAGAGAAACTGAATCAGAAAAGCGGAAGAAAAGAAGCAGAAAAGTAGAAGCGGAAGAAGCCGAGTGACTTTTTTCTGCAAGGTAAATCCCAAATTACGAGGATATTGGAGGTTCGTACGACTTTAATAAGACCATAGACCAGCTATGGCAAATCATGCACGAATATAGATTTCCGGAAAAACTGACGCGGTTGATCAAAGCAACGATGGATCGACGACACACGTCCGAGTATCAGGGACGCTCTCGAGTCCCTTCGAATCTCGGAGAGGGTTACGGCAAGGTGATGGATTGTCGTGTTTGTTGTTTAACATTGCATTGGAGGGTGTGATTCGAAGAGCTGGGATAGACACGAGTGGCACGATCTTCAGGAAGTCTGTCCAACTATTTGGCTTCGCCGACGACGTTGATATCGTAGCACGTAACTTTGAGACGATGGCGGAAACGTACATCAGACTTAAGGCTGAAGCTGGTAGGATTGGGCTTGTGATTAATGCGTTTAAAACAAAATACATGAAGGGAAGAGGCTCACGAGAAGACAATGTTAGCCTCCTAGCACGAGTTCAGATCGACGGTGATGAAATCGAGGTAGTAGACGAATTTGTGTAACTGGGCTCATTGGTGACCGCCGATAACGACACCAGCAGAGAAATACAAAGGCGCATTATGACTGGCAATCGTGCCTACTTTGGACTCCGAAGGACGCTAAGATCGAACAAAGTTCGCCGAACCACAAAGTTGACCATCTACAAGACATTAATTAGACCGGTAGTTCTCTACAGCCACGAAACATGGACATTGCTAGTGGAGGACCAACGCGCCCTTGGAGTCTTTGAACGGAAGCTGCTGCGTACGATATACGGTGGAGTGCAGATGGAAGACGGAACGTGGAGGAGGCGAATGAACCACGAATTGCACCAGTTGCTGGAAGAACCTCCCATCGTACACATCGCAAAAATCGGTCGACTACGATGGGCTGGGCATGTCGTAAGAATGTCGGACGACAGCCCTGCGAAAATAGTTCTCGAAAACGAACCGACAGGTACAAGAAGGAGAGGCGCGCAACGAGCAAGGTGGATTGATAAAGTAGAAGGCGACCTGCGGACCCTCCGCAGACAGCGTGGCTGGCGAGGTACAGCCATGGACCGATTACAATGGAAACAACTTCTGTGTACAGCAGAGGCCACATCGGCCTTAGTATGATTGGTAAGGTAAGGTAACGACTTTAATAAGTTGATGGAGAATACTTGCATTTAATTTTAGAAAAGTGTTCACTAGTAGTCCGTTTCATAACGGCAAAACTCTCCGGTTCTAGAAAATCTTAGATTGACCCAACTCTACCATAATGGGTATCTCAATTCATCGTGCTTGTTATAAAGTTCCTCTCTTAGAGTCCATCTATCTTTCCAATGTTTGAAGCTTATTTCTTATATGTTGAAACTAAATGCCAAATTCTAAAATATTTTTCACTCTTATTGAAATGTGGTGAGGGGGGGGGGGGGGGGGGAATGAAAAAGGAAACTGATGTATCGAGAATAACTGAGTGAATAATCATTTACTATTTTATTTACATTCGGTGTTATGGCAATTTCCTAGCATGGTGATATTTTAGCTTATGCTCCATAATCAAGAATACTATAAACTTTCTCTATTATATTGCGATCGAGGATTTTTATTGGTTATGGAATCAATTTGTTTAATCATTGTCCCTTTTAAAAGTTCACCGACGTAAAATAATAAAAAGTTCACCAGTCAACATCCTATCTCGCAAGCGCAATGTTGGGGAGATAACTGTAGGTTTTAAAGTAGATATGCTCTTCTAAAAAAGCTCCATGCATCCTCATTCTATCTAACCAACACAATTGAAAATCTGTTCACTTCCAAAACCCACCACAACGCATCCAATAAGCGCCACAATCTCAGTCCTTGATCTCCACAGGAGTCCCATCTGAGATGTGTGAACGAAACAGCCAAGCTTCGCTCTACTCATCTCGGTCGATTGCAAAATGATCAACTTTCTCCCGTTCCCAACAGTCGGCTCTCTCGTACTGATCCTTCATTCTCTCCCATCGGAGGATACACGAATCCCAAGATTGTGTCCCGCTAGAATTCCTAATCCAATTTAGTGAAAATCCTTCCACTCGGCTGTGGAAAATTTTTGTACTCTCGTTTAAATTCCCGAACACTCCACCGTTGGCTCTCATTTTCTCTCATTTTCTCTCGTAAAAAGCTCCCACGAGCGAGGGAAAACAACGGAGGAAAATCCAGAGCCACTGGAAACGGCCATCGGTGGCGAAGAACATAATTTTCACCCGACCCAAGGATCAGTTTGGTGCCGACAATCATCGGAAGGGATGAAAGAATCGCGTCGCGCTCGGTTTCCCATTGTTGTCTGTGAATGGTGGTACCTTGTGCCCTTATTGTTGTTGCTGGACTGTGTGTGGTGTGGCCAAGGCAAAAAAAAAACTCCGATTTCAAACCGTGTGCCATTATATCTGATCAGTGGCCACCGAAGCGCACTCAGCAAGAGAAAAATCGATATTGTCTTTTGCGCCTCTCTATGCAGTGGCTATTCGGCATATTCGACTCTCTAAAGAGGTGATTAAAAGAAGGTGCGATTCCTTCGTCTTCCGCTGCGGCTGCACAAAGACGGAATGGGTCACCGGACAAAGCCAGGGAGGCATTGAAGAACCACGGCTCTGTGACCTTGGATTATGATCTGTGAAAAATTGTACCGCGAGTGTCGGAGAGTTTTCGGCTGACCGTGTTTCTAAGCATGAAAAATGTGCAAACTTTCGACCGGAAGAAAGTATCCTAACTGCTGGGATTAAATCTTTGTTCAGGTGGAAGGGATCTTTTTCAGTTTGCCTACAGAAGTGATAATCCTTCCGAAGCTTCTGCAAGAAGGCGACTCAAAAGAGAAAAAAATATGAACGGACGTTCAGTGCGTTGAAGTGTTTATGAAATCTAAAAATTGCATTGTTACAAATAACGCCGAAGAAAGTGAAGTGACCCCTAATAAGATTTACGCTCACGGCGACATAAGTGCAAAAAGCTTGAAATACCTGTAATTTGTGTTCCTGGTTTGTGTCCTCACCAGTCGAAATGCTAACCAGTGGAAGAATGCTAAAACTCAACGGAGGTTATGAAATGCTAGACCTACTTTGGATTAATACCTTAAGCTAAACGTTTCCGATGCGCATGTGAGGGGTGACAAAGGAAGCAATCCCAGTAGACTGGAACGTGACGTAAACCAACTCGCGTGACTAAGCGCAAACGAAGTTGCGGAAAAAAGGAAAAACTGTTAAGTAGGCGGTGAAGAAAGGCCTCTTTCTCCTGCTCCTCCGCCCGCCTTCTCGTAGGGGGCTAGGTAGGAACGACGAAATGAAGCACATTAACTTTGACCGTAGTCTGGGAATTCGAAGCACTCGGCCAAGGTGTTCAACGTAGATAAAAACAAGATTCACGAAAATTATACAACCACCCACATTCACAAGACTGAAACCCCGTTTGGACGACGACGACGACGGCGACGCCCGGAACGGAAATGGAATTCATGCTAAGGAATATAATCATATCGCTTCTGATCTTCGTCTTAGGGCTGGCAAAAGGTGAGCAAAATAGAATGAAAAGGTAAAATGTTGTTGAACATTGGGACGCTCGGCCAGAGTGCCAGTGATTATGTAATTAGTGTGCTGTTAAGGAGTTGTATCAGATAGAGATAAGGGGTCAGCAAAAAACGAAGGGAATGACGCCCAAGTTGGATTATGCTGACAGACAGCTAAGTGGAAGTCCAAGAGGGCGGCTCAAGCATGTGATAATAAGCAATTGTTAACATGATCATTACGGGTGGGAATCCGATTAGAAGGCAGTCAAGCGATTGCTTGAAGAAAATGTGTGTACCGTCGTCGTCGGCGAGGCTTGACAATGGATTAGGAGGGAGAACAGGCTGCTAAAGCAAAATGTCTCATCGATGAGACGCTATTTTTAGTATGTGACGAAGTTCACCCATATGAATGGAAAAGGTGATATTTTTAAACTAGACCTCCAATAAACTGATTACTTTGTGATGCCATTTTAAACTGGAAGGGACTGGGTATTCATAGAAAGCTTTCTTTTCCGGTTAGTTCTTGTGAACTAAGTGTTCCAGATTTAACATAAACACTTATTAAAAAAATGTTAAGGAAACAATTATTATGCATGTGGTTTGGTATACCCTTAGCTCAGTCTTTAAAAGTGTATAAACAAAGAGCAGGACAAAGGAGTTCGATAATTGGTGTGGTTTGAGATTTTTCTTAAAATCGCTGGGACATCGAGTATGGTTGTTATTTTTTCACCAAATCAAATTGATTCACAAATTATTACAACATCATCGTCTGTTATGGAATTCCCCTTGAATGTATATGTGTACTTTCAGTTGGTTCAATCACTATAAAAAACGGGAAAGGATGGTAAAATCCCCTTCTCTTTCGATGATTTTCTAATTCTTACCTCTGTCTGATTTCATGTAAATGATTTTGGATGTAAATATCCTAAAAATGCAGTACACTTGTACACTCAAGATAAAATTCACCTTCCATTCATGTGTGAGTCTACATGGATTTTTGCAATGGGGTTTGGCACATAAAAGGTATGTGTGAGACTTACCTTACCTTACCAATCAGACTAAGGCCGGTGTGGCCTCTGCTGTACACAGAAGTTGTTTCCATTGTACCAGCCTCGCTGTCTGCGGAGGGTCCGCAGGTCGCCTTCTACTTGATCAATCCACCTTGCTTGTTGCGCGCCTCTTCTTCTTGTACCTGTCGGTTCGTTTTCGAGAACCATTTTCACAGGGCTGTCGTCCGACATTCTTACGACATGCCCAGCCCATCGTAGTCGACCGATTTTTGCGATGTGTACGGTTCTTCCAGCAACTGGTGCAATTCGTGGTTCATTCGCTTCCTCCACGTTCCGTCTTCCATCTGCACTCCACCGTAGATCGTACGCAGCACTTTCCGTTCAAAGACTCCAAGGGCGCGTTGGTGTGAGACTTATGGTTGCATATTTTCCTGATTCAAAAAAAATATGTACGCCACAATTGATTTGCATAACGCTGACACATACTTCTGATGTGTTTTGACAATAATATCGATATGAGCTTAGTTTGTTTTCTAAAATAGAAGATTATTTATATTTAATAATGAGCGGCAAGCAGAATATTGAACAAAATATCAATTTCACATTTTCTTGTAATTTCAGGTATGTGAAAATGATATTTTGTTCAATTAGTTTCAATTGAAAATAAACAAACTGTTTTTAACTTTTATTGGAACAAATATTTACACAACAAGTCACTTAATATCTAAGTTAAAAAATGCCCTAAACATGATTATTTTCTCTTATTCAAAACATTGACTAATTGTCATCAGCCTAACCGTCTGCTTATTTTTAAGTGGTCGTCAACTTATTTATAAATCCGTTGATAGAAAATCAGTTTTCTTACGAATACACAATTTGCTATGGATATTATGTGGCATCACTGGGGGACCGTCTTCTTCGTTTAAATCAATCCTTTTCATATTTTTACGCTTATCAATCAATACATTGGCAAGGTGATGCTCATCAGAGGTTCCAATATTCCACGCTGTTACAACTAAATAGCAGTTATTGTCAGTAGTTTTTAAAATATCCTCAATCTCTGGAATCTGAACATCCAGTAGATTAGTTATCGTCACATAAGTACCTGTCTTAAAATCTGTTCCTTTGTATTTTAAACATTGGATTGGGCTGAGGCAAAAACTCATAGTAACATTTTTCTTTAAGTTCGCAACTTGCAAAAGCTCCGGTAATAGGTGAATTGAAAAATTCCTTGGTGTGTAAATCGTACCCAAACTGCAGCGCAGATTTTATGCAAAGGGTATAGCATACACCGTGTCCAATATACTCTCATAAAAATAAAACTCTATTTATTTGAGATCGGTAATCCAGATTTTAATGATAACTTTACCCATTATATTGCAATATAATACTGATCAACTACAGCATATGCTTTGGAATAATAACGCCTTTAACATTCTTGACCAGCTCCAGAGGTTTTTCGAAACCGTCACAGGCGGCACGCACGACTTCCATCGGCATTTCGTCCCAAATTCGTTTGATTACGGTTTTGAATTGGTTCGTATTAGACGCGCTGTAGTCATTTACCTTCGCCAGCATGTATGACCATACGAAATAATCCAAGGGATTCAGATCTGGTGGACTGGGCGGCCATTCATTCTTGTCCAAAAAGTCGGTCAAATTTTCTCGGCACCAGCCCCGAACGAGATTTGCAGTATGCGCTGGCGCTCCGTCCTGCTGAAACACATAGTGATCATCTCCAAACACCTCTTGTACATATGGCTTGACAACTTTCTCCAAAACTTCCGTTTTATAATATACGGCATTCACTTTAACGCCTTTTTCGATGAAAACCAGTGTTAATTTGCCTCGTTTGCAAATTTTTCCCCAAAGCATCACTGACGCAGCACTTTGGAACCGTGGAATACTCATATCACTCTCTGGCACAGTTCTCGAAGAGAGAGCCAACAATCTGTCGTTTTGGACATTGTGGGATTATTGCAAGACGAATAACTTTTCGTCGGAAAAGAAACATTCTTCCCCACCGTGCCGCGACAAAAGCAGACTTGCTCTTTCGAGTCGTTTTTGCTTGGAAGGTTCCGAAACTCTGTGCATCTCTTCCAGTCATCCAACGAGCAGGTGTCACGGTACCTTCGGATGGTTCGGTACACAAAATCCCGCTTTACTCCGAGGTTTTTCAAATTTCTGCAAATTGCGCCCGGGCTCTCACCATTCAAGATTTTTTTCACCACCACAGCACGAAACTCCTTTATCGCTGGTAAAAGATAAACACCAAATGAAAACAATTGGACATAACCTAAAAGCGTTTGTATAAACATTGTGAAAAACTACACCAACACATACGTGAAGCATGTTGAGTAGTTGCACAACACCATTGCAAGGAAAAAGTGTATGAGAATATACTGGACACGGTGTATATTTTGACGCGATGATATTATGTGAGCGTATTCCTTAAACGCTTTGTGTTTCGCCTCATTCCTAGAATTCATCATTCCAATGTGCTTATTACTGACCCATAATGACAAATGAAATGGTGTTTGGGTTTAAGATGTTCCTGAAACAATTGCTTGTACAACGTATGATGATCCTTGCACAGCTCGTTAGGTTCTTCAATGTCATTTTTAGAAAACGATTTCAATAAGATCTTGTCTGACATCTTGATTAAGACTTTGCAATATTCCCATACTGGATCACACTTTGAAACATATGGTCCTAGAATTAGTGGAATGTAATGTACAAACGCTTTCATTTCGCTTGCAGTAGCTCTCAGAACGACTGACTTACACTTTTTCTGGAACATATAAATCTCATTTACATCCGGCATTCTTTTCAAAGACGAATCTAGAGCTACCTTACTAAATATGCATTTTTGTGCATTGAAAGTATTCAACGAGATGAACTTTTTGCTATAAATATTATAGTTTAAAACTTCTGTCAGTCATGTTAAATATATTCCACGGATATAAAAGTCGTGCATAGGATCGACGCATAAATTGGCAACCGCATGAAAAGATGGTAGTTGGTTAAAAACTGTTTACATTTTTACAGGTATTAATGTTTCAGGTGGCCTATTAATCGCCACATCTTTATTGTAACCATTTACCGTTCGACAGTATTCAGGAAATTCCTTGACATCTTTTCTGCAATCTTCACAAGCTCGTTGACCAAAGCGACAATAATAATTGGCATTAAATGTTAAGAACTGAAGCATTTGATGAATTCCCAAATTATCACCTTGTACTAAAACTAATGCAAATCGAACCGTAATTTTTTCACCATCGATGATGAAAATCATGCCTTGCTCCTCGATATCCTTGAATTTCTGTACAATGGGTGAAAACAGCTGATTGATTCCTAACTCTCCGATAACAGATTTTTTAATCACAGCTGCTACCAGGATATTACATAGTTTCGATTTGTACTGATCTGGAATCGTTAAAATGTTGTAATAGACTCCACAGATACAATGTTTTTTTATTATGAGCACTCAAATTATCGTTTATCTCAAATTCATCACTAAATAGCGCAACTGGAATCAGTATATTGACCGGATATTTTTGTCTTATTGTTTTCCATAACTGAGCACTTACAGTATGTAAAATAAGTATATCCACCCTGCTTCAAATTTACAATTTTCCTGTTATCGATTCAAATATTAGTTGATAAAATGAGTGTTGTTATGCGTTTGGTCCATTATATAGTACCTATCATTATACCATTAAAAATACTTGAACTAATCATGCTCTTGAAAATCTATGCCAAGATCAACAGAAAAGGGAAGTAAAACATGCAAAAAAAGTTTATCCGCCCAAACATGCTTAGTACCATTTTGCCGTGTATTGAGCGGTTTCTGTCACTTTTTCGAATGTAAACATTGCATACAGTCATCCTTTCGTGTAGAAGCTTTCGTGATTCAAATTTGAGTTCTCGTGTTAGGAAATGCCTAAAAACGCACAAATTTCGATGATTTCGATCATAGAGCATCACAAGTGCGGTAAAAGCTACCGTCAAATTGCTAATATCGTTCAGATACGTAAAGATACGGTTGCCAAAATTGTTCAGAAGTACAAAACGAGTGGTTTTTTCACACCAGAAAAGCGATCAGGGCGACCGGCGAAGACAAGTTCCTGGATTGACAGGGCTATCGTCAGAAAGGCGGAACAAGATCGAGGTTTGTCAGCTCCAAAAATCGCAAAGCAAGTTGAGAGTGAATTTTTTATCCATTTGACACCTCAAACAATCCAAAATCGTTTGCTTCTACAAGGTCTGAAGGGTAGGGTGGCAATTAAGAAACCATGGTTGTCAGCGAAAATCGTTAAAAAACGATTGTACTGGGCTCGAGATCATAAAGGGTGTATTCGATAAAAATGGCACACACATATATACTCATCAAAATTAAACTGATTATCGGATTTTCTTGAAATTTTCAGGGAATGAAGAACTAATAATGAGTTTTGATTTACAACATTTGTTTTATTCAATTTCGTCTCCCATCCCGAATGCCCGCACCTTCCTTTTCACTCCACCCATCAAATTTTGTACAACCGATTTTCCCAGTGTTTTTGTTGTTTTTACCCAAATTTTCTTCAATTCTAGCTCTGTTTTTATAGTTTTGGGATGTTTGCGAAGTTCCGTTCTCATAATTGCCCAGAATTTTTCAATTGGACGAAGTTCCGGTGAATTTGGTGGGTTCATATCCTTTGGCACAAAATTGACTCCGTTGGCTCGGTACCACTCCAATACGTTTCGAGCGTAGTGGCAGGATGCTAGATCAGGCCAAAACAGAGTTGATCCTTTGTGCCTCTTAATGAATGGCAAGAGACGCTTCTTAAGGCACTCTTCCGTGTAAATCGCACCGTTTATTGTTCCGGAAGTGATGAAGGGAGCACTTATTTCACCACATCCGCAAATCGCCTGCCAGATTAGAAACTTCTTTGCAAATTTCGATTGTTTCTTCTTTTCGAACATCCTCCGGAACATCGAACTTCGACTTGGCAACGAAATATTCTTGCCCAGGAAGTTGACGGAAGTCGGCCTTGTCGTATGTTTCGTCATCCATCACGATGCAACCGGATTTGGTGAGCAGCTTCGTGTAAAGTTTCCGGGCGCGGGTTTTCGCAGTGATGTTTTGTTTTTCATTCCGGTTTGGGGCTTTTTGCACTTTGTAAACATGTAACCCAGCACGCTTCATGGTTTTCTGCACAAAACCGACTGACACCTTAGACTTTTTAGCGACATCTCGAATTGACATGTTTGGACGGTTCTTGAATTGTTGTACGACTTTCCTGGCCAGTTTACTGTCCATTTGACCACTTTTACGACCACTCCCTTCCTTCCTTTGGACACTCAGACGCTCCTTGAAGGTTCTTATTACACGAGACACAATTGTATTTGCAATTCCAAGCCTTTTAGCAATCCACCGGTGGGACGCCCCTGGATTTTGATTGTGAGTGCACAAAATTTTCTCACGGACAATTTCTTGTTTCGACGACATGACTGGAACTACTGAATGTATAACTATGAAACTTGGCAGATATAAATAATACACTATGGATAAGATCTACTCAAATTTCTAGGTTTTTTACTCATACGATTCAAAAGTTATAGAAGATTTTCTGTGTGCCATTTTTATCGAATACACCCTTTATTACATGGACAGTCGATGATTGGAGAAAGGTCATTTGGTCAGACGAGACTAAAATAATGCTATTTGGGTCTGATGGTATCACACGAAAATGGCGCAGAACCGGTGAAAGTCTGAAACCCCAGTGTTTAAAGCCAACAGTCAAACATGGTGGAGGTGAGTTATTGCAACATCATTAATTTTCAACTTACTTAACTAGCTTTTATTATTTTCTGTGCAGGTAGCGTCATGCTTTGGGGCTCGATGGCTTCGTCTGGCGTTGGAGAACTTGAATTCATTGACGGAATAATGAGAAAGGAGGTTTATCTGGACATACTGAAACGAAAACTTTCAGCAAGTGCACAAAAACTGAAGCTGGGCCGGAGATACACGTTCCAGCAAGATGGAGATCCAAAGCACACATCGAAGCTGGTATCCCAATGGTTTAAGGAAAAGCAAATCAATGTTTTGGAGTGGCCAGCACAGTCTCCTGACCTTAATCCAATAGATCTGGTCTATTTTGAAAATGAAGGTTCAGGAACACAAACCATCAAGCATTCAGCAATTACGACAAGTTGTTGTAACTGAATGGGACAAAATCGCACCAAAAACGACTGCTAAGCTTGTCCAGTCAATGCCACGACGATGTCAAACTGTCCTTGAAGCCAAGGGAGGTCACATGAAATATTGAATGATTTTCAGGATTATGGTGGATATACTTTTTTTGCATTATTTTTTATCGTTTTCTTATATATTTGGTCTCAGACACGAACAAGTTCGTGCTTTTACATCAAATTATCGTTATTTGACTTTCTTTTTATCCCTTGAGAAATAAACTTAATATTAAAAATCGTTTTTCAATGTTTTGGTGGATTATTTGAAGCAAATGTGCCAGGTGAGAAAGGGTGGATAAACTTTTTTACATACTGTACAAAATTATTGAATTTGGAAGAAATTTCTCGTTTTTGCGTATGTTCTATTGTTCCTTGCAGAACCTTTTGATCGCTAAAATATGCTATATGATAATTGAAATTCTATGTCATTCATGGCAGTATAAAACTTTATCTCTTCTATGTCTTAGTTAGTTTTTACTTCTAGAAATTTCTGCTCTTTTTCAATATGAATAATAATAGAAAAACGAAAAATATTTAACTGCTCAAGGTGTTTGAAAAACTTGTGATCTGAATAAATAAAGTCGAATGGATGTTGCAACCTATCCTCCTAGTTCAAATTTAACTTCGGAATTTGAAGACACCGATGGGAGAAGATTGTTAATTTGGCTGACTACCTGTCGATTGTATTTGCTCACTGCTTGCTGAATTTTCTGAACATCCCGACGTGATAAGTTGGTTTTTTTTATGAAGCTGCAGAGTAAGCTCAACTGCCGAACGTCTTATTTCCTCAAGATGTAATGCATATGTTGACTCCTCTAACTCAGCATTTATGGAAGACGAACAGTTGATTTCTTGGAGATCGCATTTCTTTTTCGGACCACTCTCTGTATCCGGTAGGAGGTGAGTCTCATCCCACAGGTGATGCTCTTGAGGGCTAGTACTTGGAAACACATCATAGCTAAGCACGTGACGCTTGAAGATGCAGAAATTTGCTGCCTTTTGGTAACATTCGTGGAATGTACACACGTAACGATGTCCTCTTGGTGTCCGGTGAAATGTCCTGAGATGTTCTATGTAATCGTTTGCATTGTATTCTTTGTTACAATCCTTGATCATACAGATGAGCATGTTTATTCATTTTTTGTTAGAAACCGCTTCAGAGTGTTGATTGATGCGTGTTCTTCTGGCATAGGTAGTTCGTAAAAAAACGTGCAAACGAAATTCTATACCAAGCGAGAAATGCGCGAGTATTCGAGACCAAAAACGGTACTAAATTTAATCAAGACGTCCACTGCTCTTACTGCTGATTCTAAGCGATACCGATGTGTTGATAATGAATTTCGAAAATTCCTGTAAGTGTTTTCAAATCTTTTCCTCTGAATACTAGCTTCGGTGTTGGTTTCAATCCAAGTTTGCATAACGCTTCGTTATAATCGTTAACTTTTTGTATGGCCTCAGCATCTGAACAAGCAAAAAATCACATCTTCTTGCGCTGATAGCACTGTTGGTTTGAATGTTTTGGACACCTTCGTTGGTAGCAGATAGTGGTTTAATAGGATCAAGACAGCACAGATTTTAGCATCTAAGAGATCGAAGAAAATCATCCTTAGATAGTTCAGCCTTATAAGACCGCTTCACGTACTGGATGATCTTATCGAGACACGTGTCCCACGTTTTTGAGCCTTTGTTGCCACCTTTATATAGTATAGGTTTTTTAATTAAATTAAATTTAAATATATTTATATTAAACGCTAAATCGTAGCTCTTCCACCATCATATGGATTGGAAAATATTAGAGAGCTGTTTTTTTAAAGAATATAAAGGAGCATTATTGCTGCCATTATAGGCAAAACCATCCCATGTATATAAAGAATATTTTAGAACATGGTACAATTATAGCTTCCAAATCGTGAGTTTCCATGGGTTCCAACATACTCCTGTTGCTCATGCTACCGAACATTGCTTGGTTGGATGAAAGGTACGCACAAAGGCTTAACTTTTGCCAAACCTATGGTGTGGACTAATCCAACCAATCACATGAGCGATTGTTACTTTTGTTTGACAAAAATTCATGGATTTTCCAAAGCTTTGAAGCATAAAATCGAATACCCATCAAGGCCAACATTGCACTCCGAAGCAATGCCAGTTCCAACATCTCCAAATATTGCTGGACGTGCTGATGAGTTGGATTCGGAACCAGGCGAATCTGAGAAAAGCTTTTAGGATGATCCAGATTTTTTACCTTCGGAGTCTGAGGAACCGCATGTTATAACCCAAGAGGAGCTGAACGATTTGATTCGAGATTTGGAGCTACCCAAGACCAAAGCGCAGCTGCTAGCTTCAAGTCTAAAGCAGTGGAATGTCCTGGAAAAAGATGTAAAGGTGTCATCTTATAGGAAGTGACATTCAGATAACATTAAATATTTTTCGATGGACGGTGATCTTGTCTTTTGCAACAACATCGAAGGTTTAATGGAAGAGCTACAGTTAGAGTATCACGCAACTGACTGGAGGCTCTTCATCGACGCTTCAAGCAAAAACTTGAAGGCAGTGTTACTGCACAATGGAAATAAGTATTCTTCAGTGCCAGTTGCATTTGCAGCTCACATGAAGGAAACATATGAGAACATAAAAACACTTTTAGAAAAGATCAAATATTCGGAACACCAGTGGAATCGCTGTGCAGACCTTAAGGTAGTGGCATTGCTCACTGAGCTTCAAGGAGGCTACACAAAGCATTGTTGTTTTCACTCTGCGAATGGGACAGTCGTGTGAGGGATAAACATTACCACCAGCAGCATTGGCCAGCACGTACCGAGATGGTACCTGGGAAGAAAAATGTGTCAAATCTGCCACTTTTGTCGACAGGGACAAAATTTTACTACCTCCAGTACATATTAAAAGCTTAGGTTGATCAAAAGTTTTGTCAAAAAGCCGGATATTCAAGGAGAACCATATTGTTTTTTGAGGAAAAAGTTTTCGAGATTAGGCAAAGCCAAGGTGAAAGAAGGCCCTCTTGGCCCTCAAATTAGGAAACTTCTTAGACACAAACAATTTTCAGCAAACTCTTAACGAGACAGAGTTACGAGAGCATGGAATGCGTTCGAAAGGAGGTTTGTAGTGTCTTCTTGGGAAATGAAAAGTCAAAGGATTATGTACACATCGTTCTAAGGCGCTGGTTGATTCTTGTACTGCACTGGGATATAATATGTCACTTAAATTGCACTTTTTGCATTCTCATCTGGACTTCTTCCCAGAGAATATAGGAGCCGTCTCAGATGAACATGGAGAACGATTTCATCAAGATATCGCACAAACTGAAAAGAACTTTGCTGGCAAATGGCAAATGGAGCCCAGCGATGCAAGCGGACTACTTGACTGACTGACTGACTGACTGACTGACTGACTGACTGACTGACTGACTGACTGACTGACTGACTGACTGACTGACTGACTGACTGACTGACTGACTGACTGACTGACTGACTGACTGACTGACTGACTGACTGACTGACTGACTGACTGACTGACTGACTGACTGACTGACTGACTGACTGACTGACTGACTGACTGACTGACTGACTGACTGACTGACTGACTGACTGACTGACTGACTGACTGACTGACTGACTGACTGACTGACTGACTGACTGACTGACTGACTGACTGACTGACTGACTGACTGACTGACTGACTGACTGACTGACTGACTGACTGACTGACTGACTGACTGACTGACTGACTGACTGACTGACTGACTGACTGACTGACTGACTGACTGACTGACTGACTGACTGACTGACTGACTAATCTTACGTGTTACGAAAAATCTGTGATAACGAATGGATTCAGGGAGGTCCGTTCCATAAAATCCAAGTCCAACTTGCAAAGGGCAGAGCCAATATTCTGGTTGTTGATGAGGTAGATCATATTACTACGGAAATACGTGTTTTTGTGAATTTTAATCACACATTTTTCCCAAAAACTGGACGTGTTACAGCATTTCTGAGCCCATATTTGAGCGTGGCAAAATCTATAAAATTCAACATATATATCTTGAAGGGAGTGAAACACTGCCGACTAGCGTTATTAGTATAACGGAAGTTTGTTTCTCAAAATGTACTATCGCTGAATCATCGATGTACTTTTTTTTGGCAGATAGAGTCGAATCAAAGATAAATAATAAAAATTGATTTTAATTTTGAAAGCAATTAAAAAAAAAGTCCTTCTATCCAATAGATAATAATCCGAGCATGTAAAATGAAGGCTGCTATTGATTGGGTCTTCTTTTTATCTGAAGTCCGACGATAAGCAGGAATATGTTTCTGTCAGCAGCGCTTATTGCCTCCCGAATTATCTGTTACCAAGAGAAAATTAGAACGGACTTGACACAGGAGAAATCTGTTTGTCGAAGTGACTTTTATTGGTAACATCAGCTGGATTAGGTTCGTTAAGGCCCTACGCGATATAATGTATAACATTGAATCTTGAACCGTTTCGATTCTCTTCATTCATCGACTGCCTACAAATAATATTCTAGTCTAATTCGAGACTAAAAAAAATCAACTGCAGTTTTCACGATAATAATTTATTTTGCTCTGTTTGGTTTGCATTTCTAACTGGACTCATCCAATTGTGTTAAAATGCGTATAAAGGTGCAGTTAAACGTTAAATCGTGTGGGTGTCTTCAGAGCACTTATTTTTAATATCCCATTTGGCCGATTATTGCAAAATATACAAAACCGATTTAACATTAAAGCGTTCTTTTACTAGCGTTTTTGAACTTATGTAGAGTCCAGACAGAAACATAAACTACAATATTGTATAAATGTTGGCTAAGCATAGAATGAAAAATTTTTTTTAATCTAGTCGACCCTGCCAAAGGATCAATGTTTCTATTATGCAGAAATCTTGATAGATATGGGAAAAGGCATGATAATGGGAGTGGAGAGGGAGGTGGGGTTCTCAATATCAAAAATAAATTGTAAGCAAGGTTGCCACATGCACAGATTTATTTATTTATTTATTTCACCGCCTCGAATGTTTAAAAAACAATTCCACAGACTGTAACTTATTCTAAAACCTTAATCCTACTGTTAAAAACAGCCTTAGACACATTAAAATCAATCACAACACTAGCACTATTGAACGAACGGAAGATTCTGTCCAATGGATTGTTAAATCCATGTGTGGTTCTATGGCGTCTGATAAACAATAATTCACGCTCACGCAATTGTCGAGAAGGTGCATAAAACGAATAACAACGAGGGACAGTCGAGTTTTCCTTTTATCAGGTCAAACACGAAGAGCCTTTGCAAGTTAATCCGCCTGGAATGAAGCTTTTCCAGAGCGATGAGTTTACAGCGGCATGTGTAATCGGGCAGGTCCGCTGGGTTCGACCAAGGCAGCTGACGAAGAGCGAAACGTAGGACAAAGCTGCGCTGCTCACGCTCCATCCGTTTGATTTGCGTTGCATGAGACGGCATCCACACACAAATAGCATATTCCAGGATGCTTCGAACTAATGAGCAGTATAGCGACTTGAGTGCGTAAATGTCGTTGAAGCTCGTGGTACAGCGTCGTAGGAATCCTAGGGCTGCGAACGCTTTAGCGGTAGTTATGCTCATTGAACCGACAGTAAACTACTTACTGTCGATGTTTACTCCAAGGTCACGGATGGATTCAACGCGTTCCAAGTATACTGGTCCAACCGAATATTCGAATTCAATTCGAGACTGCCGACGAGAGAATGCAATGGACTTACACTTGTTGATGTTCAATTCCATCCTATTCTCAAGGCACCATCGTTGTAGTTCAGCTATATCGGCCTGAAGCGCGCAGCAGTCGAGGTGAGAGGTTACAATGCGATAAATTTTTAGATCGTCAGCGTAGAGCAATTTTCCTGATTTCAGCCGAAAGCATAGATCGTTTATGAACAATATGAAGATGAGTGGGCCCAGAACGCTGCCTTGTGGCACACCAGATGTGATGGAAAAGACGCGAGAGTGCGATCCGTTGATGTTGACAAACACATTACGGTCAGACAGATAAGAGCGCAACCACTCTGTAATCCAATCTAGAAATCCCAAGTATCTAAGCTTCGCAACAGCAAGATCGTGAGGCACTTTGGAAAAGTCGAAGTAAATGACATCTTTTTGACGCTTGTTCTCAATTTCCGTTGATACAACATTGGTGAACGTCATGAGATTCGTTGTTGTTGAACGCTTCTTAACAAATCCGTGATGAAACTCAGATAAAAATGGTTGAGAAGCAGCGTACAGGACATCATGAACTAATCCTTCGAACACTTTAGCCAGGCAGCACAAAATGGAAACGCCACGGTAATTCTCAACTGCATGACTAGATCCTGCTTTGAATATCGGGCAGATCGAAGCTGTCTTCCACAGTTTCGGGAAGGTACAGTGGCGAAGCAAGCTGTTGAAAATGATTGTCAAAGGCCTTTGCAGAGACTCAGCACATTCTTTAAGGAACAACGGCGGAAGGTGGTCGGTCCCAGGTCCTTTGGAAACGTCTAGCTTATTCAAGGCAGACGTGATATCATGCTGTGTTATTTCGAAGAGCGGCAGATTCAGGTCGAATAATGGGCAGTTCATGAGGCTGTCAGGTGAAAATGCTGGCGAATTAGTACTGTGTACGTTTTCAAAGAAATCGGTAAATATATTGGCTAACCCAGAATCAGCAGTCGAATCTTTAAAAGTCATCTCAGCTGAAAATCGATTTGAGCGTTTGAAGTTACGAATAAATGTCCAGAAAGAGGAAGGATCTTGCTTCGCAGTCGTCTCCATGCGGGTGATGTTATTACGAAACGACGCAATTTGGCATTCGTTGTAATTGGATTCGACAGAATGAAGATTGTTATGATTTTCATCTGTTCGCGCTCGAAAATAACGCTTGCGGGACTTACGAACAACGTTACGAAGGTGCTGCAGCTCAGGAGTCCTCCAAGGATGCTTGAAAGGCTGTCGTCTACATCGCTTACGTGGCACGTGTTCGTCGAAGATTCTGTACAGAGTGTCATAAAAGATACATACCGCCTCGTCTGTGTCCTTGTCACGGAACATCATATCCCAATCAACGACAGAAACAGCAGCATTGAGATCCACAAAGTTGCATCGTCGAAAATCGAAGTTGTCAATCTGATTCGGGCTCTCGGGTAGCGGCATAAAAGTATCATTTACGCCGATACGAAAAACGATGGTCCCTTCCCAACTCTTTTTATTTGATGTACAATATAGTGATGTTCATATAATAATGTAGAGTATTTTTCTTTATAATGATAATCTTACCTTCCCTGGTCTACCTGGTTGTAAATAATATAATATGATGAAATAACTGAAACATTGATAGACATATGAAAATTAAATGCTGCTTGGTGCCTCATTACTGCTCAATCATTGGTAGTTGAATGTAACTCCGGAATAGGAAACCTTTTTGGCCAAACCATGTCGTAATTAAATGATGTATAAACATGCATTATGACATTTAAGTTTATACTAAATAATAAAAATATGTACGTATTTAAAACATATGGGTCATAATCAGCAGAATTGAAAAGCATTTATTAATTTTAATAATATCCAATGATCTAATTTAATAAAAAAGAACCATGAGCTACAATGACAAAAAATAGCTATACTATCTGGAACAAACTTCCTTGTACCCTTGAAGCAGAAAAAATTTAGTTATTATTATTATTATTATTAATAATAACTTCAATATGTTTTTAACAATGATGAAAATAATACGATGTTGCAATAAAATACTAAATAATCTATCTATCTATATATATAAAACTGGATTTCTGTTTGTCTGTCTGTCTGTCTGTCTGACCCTAATAGGCTCGGAGACTACTGAACCGATCGGCGTGAAAATTTATATGCAGGGGTTTTTGGGGCCGAAGAAGGTTCTTAAGATAGTAAAAGACCCCTCCCTCCTCTGAAAGGGGGGGGGGCTCCCATATAAATGAAACACATATTTCTGCATAACTCGAGAACTGATCAAGCAAAGGAATCCAAATTTAGCATGCGGAAGTTTTTGGAGGCAAGAAATCTTTCTATGGTAGTTTGAGACCCCTCCTCTCTCTAGAAAGTGAGGCTCCCATACAAATGAAACAGAAGTTTCTGCATATCTCAAGCACTAATCAAGCAAATGGAACCAAATTTGGCATGTGGGGTTTTCTGGTGGCGAAAAATGTTTCTATGGTGGTTTGAGACCCCTCCCCTCTCCAAGAAGGGATGCTGAAATTTCTTCATAACTCTAGATCTAATAAAGCAAATGGAACCAAATTTGGCTTGCGGGGTTTCTACGGTGGTTCGAGACTGGTACGGGGGGCGGGGCTCCCATGCAAATGAAACACAAGTTTCTGCATAACTCGAGAACTTATCAAGTAAATGGAACCAAATTTGGCAGGTAGAGGTTTTTGAAGTCAAGAAATGTTTCTATGGTAACTCAAGACCCCTCCGCCCTCTGTAAGAGGGGGGCTCTCATACTAATGAAACACAAATTTGTGCATAACTCGAGAACTAATCCAGCATATGGCACCAAATTTTGCATGTTGGGGTTTTTTTGAGGAGAGAAATGATTCTACGGAAGTTTGAGACTCCTCCGCCATCTGGAAGGGGAGGGAGGGGAGTTTCCAAACAAATCCAACACAAATTTCTGCATAACTCGAGAACTAATCAAGTAAATGGAACCACATTCGGCAGGTGGAGGTTTTTGAAGGCAAGAAATGTTTCTAAGTTGACTCGAGCCACTCCCTTCTCTGAAAGGAGGGCTCATATACAAATGAAACACAAATTTCTGAGTAACTCGAGAACTTATAAAGTTAATGGAACCCAATTTGGCATGTGGAGGTTTTCGAAGGCAAAAAATGATTCTATTGTGGTTTTAGACTCGTCCGCTCACTGAAAGAGGGGTCTCTCATACAAATGAAACACGAATTTCTGCATAATTCGATAAAAATTAAAACAAATGGCATGTGGAGGTTTTTGAGAGAAATAAATGTTTATAATGTGGTTTGAGACCCCTCCGCCTTCTGGAAGGGGAGACTCCAATAAAAATGAAACATAATTTGTAGCACAACTCGAGAGCCAATGAAGCAAATGAAACCAAATTTGGCATTTGGCATGTTGAGGTTTTTGGAGGCAAGAAATGTTTCTATGCCAGTTCATTACCCCTCCCCATTTTGAAGGGGGGGGGGCTCCCATACAAATAAAAAGCAAATTTCTGCATAACTCGAAAATTAATCAAGTAAATGAAACCCTTTTTAGCATATGGGGGTTTTGGAGGCTAAAAAACCACCAACACCCACTTTTCCCCCCCCACCAACCCCCCCCTTTTCACACACCCCCCAAATATTTCCCCCAATTTCATTCCATCCCAAAACAAAACTCTCATTTTTTTTTTAGATTTCTATATACATAAAAATGAATTTCTGTCTGTCTGTCTGTCAGACCCTTATAGACTCGGAAAGTTTTGAACCGACCAACGTGACAATTTATATGAAGGGGTTTTTGGGGCTGAGAAGGGTTATTATGATTGTTTGAGACCCCTTCTCTCTCAGGAAGGAACGCTCTCATACAAATGAGACACAAATTTCATCATAACCCGAGAACTAATCAAGTAAATTGAATCAAATTTGGCATGTGGGGGGTTTTGAAGGCAAAAATGTATCTATGGTAGTTCAAAACACCTCCCCTCTCTGAAGAAGAGTGGGGGGGGGCTTCAAACAAATGAAACTCAAATTTTTATTATAATCTATGAGCCCAATGTGATGGTTCGAGAACTAATCAAGCGAATGGAACCAAATTTGGCATGTGGGGGGTTTTGAAGGCAGTGATTGTATGGTGGTTTGAAAAACCACCCCCCTCTGGAAGGGAGGGCTCCCATACAAATGAAACACAAATTTCTACCAAAAATGAGAATTGTCCAGGTTACTTAAACACAAAACGTGTTTTTCTCGGGTAAGAAGCATGTTTTGATAGAAGTTTGAACCCCTGCTCATTTAAGAAAAAAAAAATTCATTTCGAAAAAAAAACCATAAACGTGCCAGTTATATTAAATTTTCTTTCATTTAGATGCAAGCGTAGCAGCGCACGCACCGGGTTCAGCTAGTGTGTATATAATAAAATATAGCCCCCCGCCGCCGCCGCGGCGGCGGTGTGTTTCTATAAAAAAAACAAAAAAAAACAATATGAAAAAAAGAAAAAAAGAAAGAGGAGCCCCCCCCTAACTTATCCCCCCCCCCCCCCCCCCCCCCAAAAAAAAAAAAAGAAAAAAGAATTTATAAAAATTTTTGTTGTTGTTTTTTAACAAACACACACAATATAAAAAAACAAACGAGCCCTCCACCCCCCCCAACCCTCACCCACCCCAGGAAAAAAACCAGAAAAACGAGAATTAAATGGGGGCAGTTTCCCTAGTTGATCTCCTGGCAGCCGTTTTGCTAGAGAAATGTTACCAAACAATAAGGCGAAATAAATTCCCTATGAATATGATTATTGCCTAAAAACGGAAGCTTAATAAATCTGAAATAAAAAGAAATAAAAATAAAAACAAGAGGAAATTTGATTCATCCGCTAACTTTTGTTTCCCACTGGGCCCATAAATGATTTTTTATGCCTGTCTAATAGAAGATGTAGGATCAATGTTTGGTTTTGTATTTTTAATTGTCTTATGATAAAGAAGGGAAAAAATTGCATTAAAAACCATCGTATCTTTTCATATACATAGCGTGAGTTAAGTTGGCTTGGACTCACAACTATGCATAAATGCGAAGCTGAAAATAGAACTAAAAATATTGTGAAGGTTTTGTGATAATATAAAATTATAATAACCATTACACTTGTTATGTCTGCAGATTGTGGTCCTACTACAATTTTAAACGGGCTTGCATTATCATAGCCACGAGGGAAAAAATAATCTTAAATTATTATACCTGAAATTAGCACTGAAATTATTATTATCTGAAATTAGCACCGTCGGACCGTATTAAGAATACTTCCATTTTTCGTGGCAGGGTAAGATTTCAGCATACTACCTTACCGGGTCGCGCTGCCGATGCCAGGACAGACCGCACCTCCTTGGTGGACACAGACGCTCGGCACGCACCTCCTCAATCTAGCTGAAGTCAGAAGGACAACAGTGCCCAGGCTGCACTACCAGCTAAGTACGCAACCCTTAGCTGGCGGTCTTTGTCATCTGTTGACCCTTGGAAGCATGAGGTAGGAACTTGTGAGGACCAGGGCTATGTTGCGGGGACGCACGCTCCCTGCCCATTGTCGACTCACCATTTTGCAGCCCAGGAACGTGTTGAAGTAGTAAGAGGCCAATACTGTTCTTTTTGTTCCAAACGACATGAATCCACAGAATTTATCGGATCTTCACCCGATTGATAAATGTTGAGCTGTCATGAAGACAGCACTATGAAATGATCCCAAAATTTGAAGGTAAAAAAAAATAAGCCGGAAGCGTTAAAAGTCTAGATTAAAGTGACCCAAAAGAAGTGAAAACCTGTTGTTTAAAACATAATGAATAGAGTCGAGAGCATGTGGAAAAAAGTCGAGTAAAATAAATAATAATATAATTATAAGTTGAGCTTCGTTTTCCACAAGTTTCAAAAGAATGCGATTACAGCCCGTATTTTGGTGAACATTTTTGTGTGTGCCATTTCCCGCGAATGCATCCTGTAACCGATATGGACCTTTGATATGGAAACTACTTGACTTTTGTTTTATCATCTATTATGATCCAATCCAATAGTTGACCAATCAATTGTAGATTCAGCTCACGAGAGTTAAAGCCTTCAAATAAGCAGCCATCAGTATAACATACAATGCAATAAGATGTAATTCTTTCTATATAACCAGAGGTTCACTCATCCCGTAAGGGAAATCTCGATGAAATGTTTCATATAGGAAGTATTAAGTCACTTTGAGCAAGTATGTGCAGTAACAAAGTTGAAGAGGAATTACGGTTCACAGGACTTGTATCCCAGAATCAAGTACCCAGATTTGGTATGCAAAAGACAAGGCTTCTTATGTGCGATGGTGTCACATTGAATAAAGCCGCGAATGCGGCAGTAGCAGTTCATGGAAATGACTAAAGCAAAGTCATGAATCCATTGAAAATGTCTCAATTTCATCTGAACCTTTTGTACTTTTCTGTCATCACACAGGTCTATATTGAATGCACAACAGTTGTGAAAATACATTTGATATACTATGGTTTGAATCCTCTGGATTTATTAATAAGTACCATCTTTTTTTTTTAATTAAAAGAAATGATTATCAAGATTTTCAGTCCAGGGTTGGTTCATCTCCCGTCGTAGTCACTCAAATACCTATTATTTTAGTATTTTGAACTCGTGACTTCGGCGTGAGGGGCATTGATGTTAACTACTACGCCGGGGTCGCCCCCTGGTTAGGAACATTGATTTTCGAATAAAGGAATGAACAAAAAAAACATATTTTTTCTTCAGTTTTCGATTTATTGAAGAAAAAAAAAGTCTTTTGTTGCATTTCACTGTTTATATTTATAAAAAAAATAGTTTCTGTACAACGCTTGACATGACATTCTTCATTGAATTTTGCAGAATTTGCTTTTGTGACTTGCCTGGTGCCTGCTGCCCAGTTTTTTTTTTTTTTTGGGCTCCTGCATGTTTTGTGACACCGTACCCTCCTTCCGAAAGTGCCGTTTGACAATCGCCTAGTACCGTTCAATTGGCCAAAGATCCGGACAGTCCGGCGGATGGTTGTCCTTTTTCACGAATTGTACTTTGTACATTTTTTTGCCAACCACTGTAGAACCGACTTGGCGTAGTGGGCGTAAACCAAACCCGGCCAGACGAGGTGAGGAGCCGTATGCTTTCTGTACAGTGGCAGCAATCTCTTCTTCAAACATTCTTCCTCGTACACCTTGGCGTTGATTGTACCCTTCGTGAAAAAAAACGACGGCCGCAAACCACAGGAACAAATCGCTTGCCAGGCCACCGCCTTTTGTCCAAACTTTTCCATCGCCGCCGTGATGACAGCGTCGTTCAAGTCCTGGTCCAACGATTTCGTAAACAGTATGTCCCATACAAAATGCAAATGTTTTCAATAGTTATTTTTGGGTAGCTTTAAACATTATTTTTACTGTTTAAATGCGTGTGTGAATCTGACTGGAAACTCTGAGACGATATAAACAAAACAGTGGATCGCGAGTAACAAAGTTGTGAAAACTGTACGCAAAGGAGGTTGCGACTAGTTTGCTACTCGCCCAAAAGCCCGTAAAACAAATTGCAACGATTGTGGGATGCCACCTGGCTACCGTTTACCGTATCCAACGTTCACCCTTTGGTGGACCACGTCCACGGAAGCCGGGAAGTGGCCGTCCACGGTACGCTCGCACACCGAAGGTCATCAGATCAGTGAGAGACAAAGTGAGGTTGTATGTATGTATGTAAGGTAGCCACCATCCCTTCTAAGACCTTGTCATGTATGCAGCTCCACTTAATAGCAAGATCAAATTGAGTTACCGGGTTGCATTCACAGTAACGCTTTACGAAGGGCCAAAAACGGTGGTGCGGACCCGTAAGCAGAGACACTTACGCGAAACCCGCGGGAACATAAGAATCTCCTTCCAACGATACGATCCAACAAATCGAATAACCCAATTCGCAATACTTATTAAGCTTTCTACGGGATGGCTTGTTAAGAAGGGCGCGTCACTCTCACTGAAATTGTTGGAGTAGAATTCACAGTACCACAATCGAATCGGTAGGATAAAGAAAATGATACTATTTGTTCCCTCCTAGACGCCGGTTGTCATACCACTCCATTGTCCAATTCCAGCTTGAGTGATACCCTGATGCTCCCTCCCTTCCCAATATATATTTAATGTCATATAGTAATGTATACAATATAGTGAATTAATATTATAATTATAATAAATATAGCGAATGAATATTATAATGACAAATAATATAGTGAATGAATATAAGAATGAAAATAACAATTCCAGTTGTGGACCTGAAAGTTTAGACAATGTAGCTGCGAGAAAAAAAATGTTTTAAAATTATCTCATCAAACTTGGAATATCCATGGATAATCTGAAATTATATAGCAATAGAATAGTAAACCTAAAATTTCGATGTGCTGTTCCGTTTCCTTGCAATAATTTATGTAGTGAGTCTCATCGGAAATAGCGATTTTAATGAAATGAATTTAAATGTAATTATGTCACATCATTTAATATCACAACATAAAATAATAAACTGACGTTAAAATATAAAATAATAATACCAGCAAGCCAGTAAACTATAGTAGAATACATATATCCGTAACTAATCTGATCATCCACTCATCGAAAGACTTCCACTGTTGCAGTTTCTATTGAAATAAGATCTACTAAGATTAGAATTTGTTTTCACAATAATAGTCAGAGAACATAATAAGCGTAGGTACAAGATATATATGACACCTACTGGTATGTTACTGAAAATAAAAATTAGATGTGTATTAATTTCATAATAATATTGGAAAAACTGAAGACAGCTAATAATAAGGCGAAATAAATTTCAGATGAGTATGAATCTAAAAACTGAATCTTAATAAAACTAAAAATATAAAAAATTAGGAATTTGAATTTTTCTATAGCTCTTGTACACCCATAAATGAATCCTCATGTCTGTGAAATATGAAATAAATGATTGTAAACTGTTAGGTTTTGAATTAATATATATTTCTGATGAAGAAGGAAAGTGCTTTTTAAGTAGAATTTTTCGAATATGATCCATTCTAAAAAAAAAAAAAAAACAATAAAAACCTTCCTATCTTTTCAAATACATAACGTAAGTTAGATGACCTATAACTGGCAAGGATGCATAAATGCGAAGCTGAAAATACTTATAAAAAAGCATACAAAATGTAGTGAATGGATGTTATAATATAAAACGATAATAATTTCATTTGTATTTACGTGTCTGCAGATTGTGGTCCTGCTGCAATTGTATACGGACCCGCACATCCACCATGAACCTGAAAGCTTAGAAAATGTATCATGGCCACCAGAAAAAAAAATTGATTTTAAATTATTTTACAAAACTTGGGATATCCATGGATGATCTGAAATTGTATAGCATATAAAGAATAATGAACCTAAAATTTCGATGTGCTGCTCTGCTAATAAATGTGATATAACCACAATGGAACTGACTCTTAGCTTCGGGTCTTGATCCCTACTGAGCCCTTGCGGCACGTCAAGCCGGCCAGTTCAGCGCAAGGGAAAAACAACTACTATCCTTATCCATATATCTCCTATTTCATTTTTCATATTTAGACAAAACAATGCAAGACTACAACTGGGGCAGAACGCACCGTGGCGTTATATACGTCTACACGCTTAGAAAAAAGTACCCAGTGGAGCGGTTGAGTGTAGGAAACCAACTTTGGGTATAATCATGTTAATCTACCGCTGAGTATAAATAATTTACTTCTGGTATTATTCGACCCAAACGTATGTAATTTGAACCCAATGGTAGGTAATCATAATTATAGCCAAAGTTGGCTTCCCACACTTAAATGCTCCGTTGGGTACTTTTTTCTAAGCGTGTATATTATGAGGAGTTGGAAACATATTGCAACGTTTTGCTATCTTTATTCCATACCTATTGGTTGATTGCGCTAAAAAGATGTGGCGATGTGTTGCAACCTCCTCACTTTACAACTCTGAGTAAATTATTATAGCCGTGTTTTTACATTTTACAAGCGGTGCATGCTATCCGAATATTGTGGTGCATCATATACCAGTGCTGTGGTGCGTCTTACCCCAATTTTGGAGTGCATATTGAGCAATACACGGTTATTCCCCCTTTTTTTCTCTTTAAAAAAAAAAAAAAAAAAAAAAAAAAAAAAAAAAAAAATAAATTTAAATAAAATAAATAATATATACAAAAAAAAAAAAAATAAATAATACAAACAAACAATTTCTTATTTCATAACATCCACCCTCAATTACTAAAAAATGATGTTTTTTATAAAGGGTGTTTTTTTCCACCCCCCCCCCCAAAAAAATTAATTTTTAAAATTTTATTTTTTTTTTTTTTTTTTTTTTTGTATAATTGAACAGAATAATGTCAGTATGAAGGAAAATACAAATACAATTTTTTGACGTAGGACTACGTCTGTGTTTTCAATACTGGGGTACACGTTCGAATTGCGAAAATTTGGAGCGTCACGAAAAATATATAGGTTTTGAACGCTAATATCTAAGTCAATCCACGATTGATTTCCGAAATGTTTGCACCAATCGATCGGGACATTTTCTACGCTTCGATTTCAATATTTAAAACTATTGATTTTTAACATTCAACTATTGAAATTAACGCAAATATAAGGTGATGTCTTATAATGCCGATTTTTCAGAGTAAATTTACTAAATGCACAATACATTCCTATCACAGACTTCATATTTAAGTAAGGAACATCTCACATGTAAAAGTGCACGATATAAAAAGGGGACACCTTCGAATTTTCTTCATTCGCTCGGCAGCCATGGAGCTGTGCAGAGCGGCAATGGGCCAGTACTGCTCTGGCAGCTGGCGGTTGCAAGTACCCTGAAGGAGGGTACGCGGGCGTGCAATCAGCCAGAATGAATCAGCCAGCGGCTGTCGCTAGCGAGTGGCTGGCTGGACAGCCATTTTTAATGCAGCCGTTTGCTATGCCAAGCTCGTGGCAAATTTATCAAATTTGGAGGGAAACATGTATGATCCAGTTGGTAGTTATATCACGATATGATGTACATGTATATGTATAGATATATATGTAGATGATTTCGAAATATATGGAGATGATTTAGATAAATATATAGATGTATATGGTCATGATATTGATATATTTGTAGATCATATCGTGTTCGATCTCAAACAGCACACAGCGTGCTTGCTGTTGTGTGGATAGCACCAAACACGCGTCACCCCAGGAGCGTGTGTTGTTTCCACCCATTTGAGAGCGGCTAGTAGGCAAACAGCCTGATGCTATTATCAACAGTCAATGTGCAACTAGTGATTTGAAATTGGTTCACTATTGTAGAAGTACACCTTGCAGTCTGCACCTTGTCATGCAATCTTACGCTTTTTAGTACCTTTTGGTACAAGTATATTTGGCTTTGTTTTGATTCGCTATGTTATTTTTACAGAATATTTGAGAGTGTATTGGTGTGGGTTACGATCTAAGGGGCGAACCATTAAGCTTGGAACC
The DNA here is from genome assembly GCA_024533555.2 of Aedes koreicus. NCBI lineage: Eukaryota > Metazoa > Arthropoda > Insecta > Diptera > Culicidae > Aedes > Aedes koreicus. Next base: position 48,696 of record JAHHFK020002337.1, on the reverse strand, counting down.
GAGTTTGGGACCGGTGTGCTAGTACTTCCTGAGCCAACAAAATATTCGTTTTCTTCATGACTATCCACTCGCTGCTATTATTGTAGCTCAAGTGGGCAGCGTGAAACATCACTGTCGGCGCGCCGTATCTATCCATGCACCATTGTAATGATGGGGTGCGCACGGCACTATCCGTACTTCGTGTCCCCTATAAAAGGGACACATCGCCCCATATAGTTTAGTGGTGTTCTGTAATTGTAATAAATTGAAAGTACCCACCGAGCTGGCACACTGCCTCTCGGTGGTAATATATTATCATCGAAAAGGAGTCCGTTGTTTTCGTTTGTCAGCATCGTGTCTCAAAATAAAATCACAACGTAGGGCCTGGTCAAACCCTGGACGAAACATATCGATATATATGTAGATGATATAAATGTATTTGATGATGATATCGATATACATATATGTAGATGATGTAAATAAGACGAAACGTTGAGTGTTAAAAATCCGCAATCACTATGTCTTTACAGGCAGAACGGCATTTTTCGCCCTGGTTCCCAAATTTCGACAGAATGTCAAGAACTATTATATGATGTATTTCACACTAAAAGATCTCTTCAGGGCTACTATTCTGATTTTGAAAGAGTGTTATACTGAATTATTATAAGAGTTTGGTCATTGTATTCGCATGACACCTACCTGACTCGTAAATCCTGGCCGATCCTGAACTTCGCACAATTTCTGTTCGATAAATACCAAATATTTCTTAAAATCATGTTTCGGTATAAAAATAAATCAGGGTCGTTTAAAGTTTATTTGCCTTTTGCAATCGCAGCCCACTGGTTGCTGGCATGTTATGATTTCCCTATTACTGACATAATTTTATTATAACAAGTTGTTCAATGTTGGTAATGTTCTATTCAAAATCCAATCAGCGCTTGAAAAGGTTTCTGTTCGTTTCAATGCGTTGAATAGAGTCCCTACCTTGCAATAAGAGTCAAATAGTTTTGAGAAAGTGTTTGAAAGAAAAAGTGAAATGTCGCAGAATATGGCTGCAAAAGGTCAGAGCAGCAATCGGAGCGAATAAATCTTTAAGCTATTTTAAATAATAGCATGAGTTCAAAGTCGACTTTCAAACATTTGGAGAAGTTCTTAAGGGTTTATTGAATTCCTGCAAAAAAATTAACGTTTAAATTGATGACCAATTAACATAGGGTAACGGGATGTAATGTCAGCCTAGCTCCTTCATTCGGCCTATGTTCCAAAAATGTCATTAATTCGCCGATAATCAACAAAATTATATTCCTATCAGGATGACCGATTTATTTCAAAGCAGTTGAGACATTATTGATCAATTAATAGTTGCTCACTTCCGCGTAATTATCGAATTCCTCAACTTTTTAGACAATATGACTTTACTGGTTAAGCGGAACAGATTATCTACACGATCTTCGAATGATCTTAATTTGCAGAAATTGAATTTATAAACCGAATAATACAGCCAAGATGTACAGCAAATAGTCACACGTTATGAACTAACAGGTCACATAGGCAAAATGACAATGATTTAACAAGAAAACCATAGACCCAATGTTAGGAACGTTTTTTTTTTCAAGTTTCCAACTATGGCCTGTTATATGGAAAGCGTAGTAAAAATGTCGTTATTGGTAAAATTTACAATATAAATGTCTGAGTTTCGATTGAAAGTTTTCCATATGGCTCATCTTAACACAAACTAAAGGAACAAAATCTGTGTAGAGTGAATTATAATGTTTTGATTATCAAATGGTCGCTAAATCATATGTGAAAATCACTTAAGTGTTTCTTAGCAGTTTTAGTATAGTTTGATTTATGAAATTGTTTGTTGGGTAGAGTGAATACAGTTGAAAACGCATTGAATCAGAAAATCATAAAAAAAAATCGTACGAAGACAACATTTAATAACAAATCTGTCGAATGGGACGAACTTGCATCCATGAATAGACCCAATTTGGCGCTTATAGACCGACATTACAACCATAACCCTCGAAAGTCTCTGACTTTATAAAATGAGTTGTGTAACTTTTCGTGATACATACTACCAAATGGCATATTGAACATACCTAAGCATGTGTATAACTAGTTAAATATCGCTTCCAGCTCAAATAGTTTACGAGTTATAGCAAAAAATGTAATCGATTATTGCATATTAGGCTGAGTCAAGGGACACATACCCTATAGATTTTTATACAGTTACATATTTTTTAAAGAAACCTTGTATGTACTTGTATATAAAATTCATATTTCGCACAGGTTCTCAACTATCTTTCAGGTCATAAAGATTAGGACCCTCCCAACCATCGTAGCAAATACGACCGTGTCCGTATCATCATTCAAACCACTCGGCCCTTTTCAGAGCCACCAAATGATTTCTAAAGAGTGTACAATAGAATTTTCTCACATACTTACTTTCTAATGCTGGTCTACGAACACCCACGCTATTTTGACCTAGACTACGTCCATCGGCTAGGGTAGAGGTCAAATGAAAATTTGAAAAATAGCGACCATCACGAATATTTGAAACATTTTGAACGCTAATAACTTTATCATTTCTCGATAGATTTTTGAGATTGTTGCTTCAATCAGTGGGAACTGTCAAGTCAATATCATTAATAATTGACTTTGAATTCCCGAACAGACTTTCAACAATCTATAACGCGATAAAGATAATGGTCTCCAGCTAATCGATCATATCAACACAATCACCACTGCCAGCACAGCCGTAACCCTTTCATCATACCAACATTTAAATGCAGTCTAGCACCGCCAAAAGATTTGTAAAGTGCAAATCATAGAATTTTCTAACATACTTACTTATCTATGCCGATCCATCGTCCCATTAGAACAGCACCTACGTTTTAATGTTGCTCTACGAAACGAACGTTGAACCAGACAATGCATCAAACGGTTTAACTTTGTCTACATAAACCGGCCGTATGTTATACACTGATTTTCGGCAAGGTTTCTTGATCCAGTGGGTCCTCCTTTAGCTCAGTCGGTAAAGGCGCAGCTGCAAAACAACACCATGCTGGAGGTGACTGGGTTCGATTCCCGGTCTGGTCTAGGAATTTTTCGTTGAGGAAAATTTCTCGACTCCCTGGGCATAGAGTATGGTTGTACTTGCCACACAATCATATTAATGCAAAAATGGTACCTGACATCGAAAACTCTCAATTAATTACTGTGGAAGTGCATTTAGAATACTAAGTTGAGAGCAAGCAATAAGCAAATTGTGAAACCAATAAGCTTGAAATGCTAAATAAGAAGTCTTGATCCAATCGATCAATACAGCCTCTATTCTAATACAGGCAATAAAAATAATAATAATAAAATTCATTACACATTGCTACGTAGGCCTACGTCAACTTTGCGTACAACCCAATTGGGCTGTCCCTTATAGTTTTTATATATGAGGGGAGCCAAATTTCAAAAACATCCCCCCCAAAAAAAAGCACACAAAAACAAAACAACCGAGCCCCATACCCCATCCAAAAACCCTTTTCCCCCCCTTAAAAAAAAATTAAAAATAACAAAAACCACCCACAAAATCGAAAAAAAAAAGTCACTCTTACCAAAAGTGAGGTGCTGTCTCCAAGACCAGACCTAGACTACCCAGAGTAATGTCCTCTCAATGAACACGAAACTCCTTCTACCACACGTTTGCTTGATTGATTGCCGGAATCTCGTCTTCAAAGATGACACACAACCTCGAGTTTAAACTACAATTCTTTATTTATTGCGAAAATCTTTGATTTTTTTCAATTACCTTTAGTTTTTCTTTCATCATGAAACCACAGCGAAATAAATACACGTCAAACTTTTTCAGCAGCACAGCCTACTGCTCTGTTTGACGGTCGTCTACTTTGCAGAAAACAAACGGTAGAACGACGTTGAACGTCACTACAGCAGATTCAAATCATTTGACACATTCACATTCATATTTAACCGTTCTAATTATCCAACTAAGCGTATATTCAGTAATTTTCTATCAATAATGTCAACACTACTTCATTGTGGTATGGTATTTCGAGAACTCACTCCAGCAGATCATAAGCAGCTCATTTTATTTAAAGGATAAAAAAATGCATAACATACGTAAGGGTATGCCTAGGTATAGGTGTAGAGGTATGAAACAATCATATCAGATTTAAGTTTGGTAATGTCTTTGTTTGGGTGTTTTACGTTCTATCTCTCGCTGGCTGGCAGTGTCATTATGGACAAAATGATCCTGCAAACATTTTTTTAGTATGTGTGATCGCAAAAAATGGGAGCCGCAAGTTGCAACAGTTGATTGACGCGTATATAATACCTATAGCATTTACCAATAAAAAAAAAAAAAGATTGAAACGGTAATAGAGAACATATAAAATAGATTTTATTTATAAAAACCACACAACACAATCCACAAAACTTTTCACCACCTAAAAAAAACAAAAAAAAAATTATAATTTAAAAATTCTTTTTTTTTTATTTAGCATAAAAATCCGAACCCCTCATTCCACCCCAATTTTAAAATTTTTTGGGTTTGCTAAATTTTTTTTTTTTTTTTTTAAAAAAAATATATCTCCGTTTAATTTGAACGAGAAAGAAAAAATATTTACGTAAAAATCTGACTTTTTGGCCTTTTTTTGATGTTTTTTCGATTTTGACGCCATTTTTTGGCACAACTCATTAAAATTGCGTAATGTAGGATACATATCGTTGTTGTCGCATTAATTTTGAATAAAACAAGGTAAATTTCATCCAAAAATAATGAGAATTGTCAAAGTTACGACGCTTTTCCGACAACTGTCAAACTTGCCGTTACCGTTCCGTTTTGCGCAAACATCGTGTTTTGGCCATAAATGCTGTCTAAAAGATCAGCACGTAACACCATGCCGTTATTTCCCCCGGAAGGTGTTACAGTAAACAACGACGGAGGAAATTCGTCCAGTTTCATCGCATTAGTGAACACGTGAAGAATTGTGTCTCGAAGAAAAAGGCAAGATGTGTGATAAGCGCAACAACTTTTGTTACGTGTGCGGTTTTTTGGTTGACAAGAATCATCGATTTGAGTTAAGAACAAATAAAACTGTGGTTGAAGCTTTCAACCTCTTTGCTCATACGAGGAAAGTGCTTGGTATGAACCCGAATATATTTGTTCGGTGTGCTGTACCACATTAAAAAAATGGAAAACCGGTAAATGTGATGACCTGCGTTTGCCATTCGTGACTCTCATGGTTTGGCATTAACAAATATATCACAAGCCGGAGGATTGCTACTTCTACCAAACACAAATCACTGGTTACCACCATAAAACTCGCCACCTCATAAAATATGCGGATGTGTTGACTGTATCGAAACCTGTCGCAAGGGGAGAACAAGATCAGTCAACTACACGCAAAAATCCTGCAAATTTTCCTGAATCAAGCAACGAACCTACCGATGAGGGAAATGATGAACCTTATATTCCAACCGGAGCAATAGGAGCCGAACGACATTTCGTGTCAAATCAGGATTATCGTGATCTTGTGCGCGATTTGGAACTGTCTTTAAGACAAACAGAGATTCTGGCCTCCAGATTGAAGCAGTGGAATATAGTAGACAGTGACTTCAAAGTAACGTCTGCACGAGATAGAGACCTATCCTCGTTCGAACAAATTTTTGAATTTGATGATACCGATAACAACCTTGTGTATTGTGTTGAAGTGGATACATTGTTTCATGCACTCGACCACAAGCACTGTCCACAAGATTGGCGATTGTTTCTAGACGGTTCTTGCAAAAGTGAGTATTTAATGTGCTACGAGTTTATGAAAACGAAGTGTGTGTGTGTGTGTGTATACAATCCGACGCCCACCGTCCGGCAGTGTTTTTATGGAAGAAAAATGTTTGCAGTTAAGCGAACTGTTGTCGAATCGACAAACACTTTTAGCCCGGGAGTTGGAAGGTGATAGCTCTGTTGGGTTCCAGTGACCCATTTCAGAATGCCTGGTTACTCACGTCCATTCCGAGGTCACTTTCACTTACAACAAGCCCCGCATAGACACAGTACAAACATCAAATGGATATAGGTACTGTGCATACACTTCCATCATCCAATCTTACTGTTTTGAGGATGGCACGTATTTAGCAGTATCATTCAAATTTAGTTATAATCAGATAGACCTCACCGGAATTTGTTGCTGATATACAGTATTCATTTGGATGGCTTCCCTGTGATGCTAAAGGAGGCTTTTATGTCTCTACACTCCGTTATTCGGCAAATATTTTCACATCATCCTTTTCGAATGGAACAGCCCGAATTCAGTTAGTACTTCGCGCACAAATGCAATACAACGAAAATCACAGGTAAAAAAAGCATTTCTGAGAAAACAATTTACTTGAAAATCACAATCATTGTGCAACGAAAGAAAAAAAAAACTTCACAGCTCTCCATATGTACATTTAAAATTATATGCCAGTCACTCACGCACGCATGCGCGTTAGCTTGTGACCAGCAAATGGCCGTTTGCTACTTTGCACTGGTTTTCTTTTTTCTCTCTCCACACTCTGTCAATAATAAAAATCCGCCGCTATGAGGCGACTCAATATCGACTTTTAAACTACTTATAATCATCAATTCACTCGCGACAAATCGGAAAAATACTCTAATTTAATCATTTTTCTCCGCGTGGCACAATATTAATCGCACTAACATACACAATTAAGCTGATATTAACTCTTCCTCCGGGTGCGGGGGCAAAGCACAAAAAACAAAAAAACGGGGAAAAACTACCGATCATCACAAATATCGGGAGGGAATCGATTGTATTCACTACATCTTACACAAAACACATGGAGATCTTATGATTTCACTGTTCGATTAGGTTGAATTAAATATATATATTTGATTTTATTTTTCGCGAAAATGATGCAGCAAAAACAAAACACGTCAGTTTCCAAGCACGGCTTGCTGCGATGATCTTACGAGTTTATGAAAACGAAGTTAGAGTAAAATTTTGAAATTCGTTTTCAAATTACTATCATCATAGGTCTGAAAGCAGTATTGCTGCACAACAAAAATGAATTGCCATCAGTTCCAGTAGCATACGCTACTGATATAAAAGAGACGTATCAAACGATGGAAAAAATTCTACGATTGATAAATTACAATAAATTTCGCTGGCAGATTGTCTCGGACCTCAAAGTCCTGACAATTTTGCTTGGAATGCAGGGAGGCTACACTAAATATCCATGTTATTTTTGTGAATGGGACAGTCGTGCAAAAAATCATTACAAGTGTAACAACTGGCCACCGCGAAAGATGATTCAAATAGGCAAAAAGAATGTCCTTAACATCCAAAACAACACAAACACCACCCCCCCTCCCACCTTGTCTTTATTTGGGATTCCATTAGTGAAGACTGATGATATTATTTTGCCGCCATTACACTTGAAATTGGGATACATGAAACAGTTTGTCAAACGACTCGACAAGAACAGCGAGGCTTTTCTACACCTGAAACTTGTATTCTCCAAATTAAGTGACGCTAAGATTAAAGAAGGTACTTATAAAAATTTCACAACACAACACATTCTTCGAAAAAAAAAATCATCCCAATGTATTTTAATGTTCTGATTATTATGAATTACAGGCATTTTCGTTGGACCGCAGATTCGTAAGCTTATGACTGATAAGGACTTTGTAAAGAAACTGAACCAAGTAGGGAAAAGAGCATGGCACCTCGAGTAACTCACGTTAACAGTGAGCAAGATCACTGTCATTTGCTCTCTCGTTTCCACATCATTTTTTACAATAACATTGAGAAACGAGAACCGACCATCTACTGTTTATTCTGATATCTGTGCATATGCTTAGCTGCCAAGTTTGCTGCTGCGGTTAGAAAAAAGTTTTATTAAATTGTTCAACAAAATGGATGTAATTGTAAGTTTTATTTCACTACCTTATCAAAATAATCGTAAACGTAATTATTTCCTGTAGGATGATTTCTGGGATAGGATCGGAAAAGAAATTGGTGTTGTGCTTCCGGACATTAAGAATATTTTACGTTTAGAAGGACGTGCGGCCAATGGCGCACTCGGTACGCTCTCTCGGGATGACATTATCATAATTCAGGATCAAATGCGAGCCCGTGTTCGGCGAATTTTGGTTTTTCATGAGGACAGAAGGAGCACACAACATATGTTTGAAAATGTTTACCCAAATTTGGGTACATGTGGTATATAGTCGAAATTAACATGCTTTTCATTTAAATGCATACATGTTTATGTCTCGCGTAATCCATGATTAGGGCCTCAAAGTCAAATGTAAACAATGATATATAAATATTAAATATATATAATGATATATAAATATATAATTTATATAAATTAACTTGTTTGCATTCGAATGAAAAGCATGTTTCTTAGAAAATAAACCATATTAAACCAAATTTGGGTAAACTTTTTTCAGCGTGTGTGGGCTTCTCGTGTCAAATCAAAATTCGCCGAGTCGCTGTTGTTGTTTGTGTTGCCGGTCGCGGTTTTAATTTGTTAAATCAGGTATAATCTAGCTTTTAATTCAGTTCAATTCAACGATTAGGCGTTGAAAATAATAGTAAAAATGCCAGGGAAAATACCTGAATCATGCATCGAGGTTAAATTTGCGCGCTACGATGGCCGATTCGTAAACTATACAATGAGCGAATGTCAGTTGAGTCTTTTGCGCAGGTGATGTCCAGTTTGGCGACAGCGAGGATACCGGTTCAGCCATGAGCCGGCTATTTGGTGTGGCGATCCTGTTCGCCGACATAGAGAGTCGAGCTTCAGCTATGGCACATGGATTCCTCAGGGACGTACATTCGGTACGATGCAAACGGATCTGGTAGCGAAGGAGCGCAGCAAAATCTACAGGTAATATCGTCTGATTTTTGTAACATACGATTGATTTTTCGTTGTTGGACTTGCAGGAATACTAGCTCCAAACGATGACCATCAAGGAAGCAATCGAAGAGCTGTTCTAGATGTTCACGAAGGAGGAACTCAAGGAATACAATAATAATATGAGCTAATAACATTGAGTGTAAAAAGTTGGAAATATTAATTTACAGAATGACAACAAACATAGAAAATGTTTAAAATAAACCTAGTTTACATTTGTGGCCAGAACAAACGAGTTTATGTTATAAAAAATTCGAATATTCTTTTTGCTTTTATGATATTTTTTCTGCGTGTTATTCATAATATATATGTTTTAGGGAATTACATTCTGACGAAGAACCACCTAAAAACTCTTGTTCTATAGTATAGCAAAGATAACCATTGTCTAAGCTTATCTGACATTGATATAAAGGATAAAATGAAATTTGTACCGACACTGAAATGGATAAATCCAGCAATGATTATGTTTCTTGACAACAACGTGCCTGATAGCGCAGGAACCGTGCTATGATGTACAGATCTATGGTCGAGGATGATGTGCCTCTACTAGAACGGATTCATGATATCTGGTGAGAATTTAGCATTTAGAACTACCTGTACCATTGTGAAACTTGCAGCATGTATGCGACGAGCCTTCCAGTTATATAGATTGATGAATTTCGTTATTCATCATACCTCCCAATGACATTTTTTATTATATCAATTGTATGACCGCTACCTTTATAGTCCGAGCGTGGATAAATTCGACCAAGATTAGCAACAACAATCTTAAACTGTATGTGACTCCAAATTCGTATCAATGCCTTGAATTGAATGCACATGGACTGATTCTATTTGTCCAAGAATGTAATCGAAGCGGCACTCCAGAGCAATGTATAATATCAAATTTATCAAGTCAACCCTGAGAAAAGTTATTTCGGCAACTACGCTCAATGGGAACAACTAACCAGACAGTAGTTAACTTCTCTATACGAGAATCAACTGATAAATTGAAACGAATTCATATGAAAACGTGTATCATAAACAAACACAAAGAAAAGATCAGCTTCCCAACTATGAACCATTAGGGGCTATGCATAAACCACGTAGACTTTTTTTGGGGGGAGAGGGGGTATGACCAAAGTCTACGCTCCATACAAAATTTCAAAAAAAAATGTATGGAGAAAAGTCTACGAGGGGGGTTCTGAGATTTTCAAAAATGAGTCTACGTGGTTTATGAACCGGCCCTTACAGGAAAAAAAACAATGACGTCACAATCTTTACCATCGGACGAAGAGATCATAAAAGCCGTAGAAAAAGCACAATGCACGGCTCGCGATGAATTGTTGCGTGTTGGATTGCTGGATGCCGATTTGGTGGATGCTATTTCCTATAAACTGGATCCACCAATGGAAGTAGAATTCGTGAATTGCCATGTTGATCCACATTTGGGAGAGGATTGCCTTAAGTCAGAAACAGAACTACCGAAAGAAACTGAATTAATCACTGTTGAAAATATTGAAACAGAAAGTAACGGATCAGAAGAACCTATATATGATGCTGTTAAACTATTTCCAAACTGCAGTAGCAGCCTCAACCTTAAAAGTAGCACATTTGGATGCAAATACTCATTTAAAATTCGAAATTTAAATGGGCAAGCTAAAACGGTTAAAAAAGCTACTCTACTATGGATGATGGCTGCCGGCAGGTATCGATTGTCAAATGATAGATTGAGGCGGTTTCGCAAAAAGAATTTATTTGATATTTTCAAATATGATACCATTTATTAGCAAATTTATTAGTTTCAAATTTTTCGCTTTATAGTTTACGTGCTTCCGACATTGTTGAATCGATTATCGCTAGTGTTTGATTCCATGTTTTAACTAGTATAGCAATAATGTTGTTGGTATCTACCAGCAATAATTTGTTTTTGATCCTTGATGTAAAACATATATCTACATTTTGTTCCAGATGTTGACAAATGATGAGAGTATTAGAGACTTTCTATTAGACGGTTTTTACAGTCTTAAAATCCGCAGATTCACAATTTATACAATCTTATGCCACTTGCAAATCGAGCACTGTAAAAGATAATCTAACTGAAATTAATTCATACTGGAATTTTCTGTATGTTTCTGAATTTTTCTGTGCGTTCCATGTTTGGATCAAAGTAGGGTGAGTGCCAGCGTCAGTCTCGAAGGTTATTATATTTTCTCCAAGTAGAACCAGGTGTCTGTTTTGCGATTGCTTAATTAGTTGTGTAGCAATCAACCGCTTCTTTTGCACTTTACATTTCTCCTTGGGTTCACCTGGCACTTTCACTATTGGAGACACCGGTGAAGTATTTATTGTTTTTTTTTTTCACCTCTACGACGATTAGCGAAATTAAAATACATTAGTTAAGCACGTAAAATCATACAAAAAAAACTAAGAATAAAGGTTCAGAAGCTACTTACTGTTTATGTCTTTAGCTTTTATTGTTTACAAATAGAACTGACGTTATGAAGTGTATATTCAAAAGGGAGTAAAAAAAGCAAAAAATTCAAAAACAACGGTTAAATTTCGAGGCATATCGAGTTGCTCGCGAGTAACACAGTGCATCAAAGTAACTCAGAGTAGGTCTGTCTCACCCCTAGGAAATATACATTGTTTTATTCAGAACTGATTAGACCACAACAATATGTGTTCTACATTAGGCAACTTTAATGAGTTGTACCAAAAAAATGGCGTCAAAATCGAAAAAACACGAAAAAAAAACAAAATTTCCGATTTTTTCGTAAATATTTTTTCCTTCTCGTTCAAAACAAACGGAAATAAATTTTTATCTTAAAACCACAATAAAAAGCTATTCAAAAACGCCGGAAATTTTAAAATCGGTTGAAAAATGCCCATGTAGGAAATTTTGTGCGGAAAAAAGTTCCGAAAAACGGTTTTTTAACAATAAATAAATATTTTTAGGGTGTTACAAATATGTTGAACACGGTTATGTGTTAAAATTGACCAGATATACAATCTCTACTATGTCACTTTGAAAGTTCCTTCAATTTTTTTTTGTAGCACAGTGTAATCTTTCCACAGAACCAAAGACTGCAAACTGAACAACGGTAATACTGTCAATAATTCACTCCTTAATTCACTCATACAAGGAAGTTTAGAGTTTATTAATGATAGTTTTTTTTTTTTTTTCATTTTTTTATGTGGCGTGTTTTTGTTTGCTAATTTTCGTATTATTGAAGCACCTTATTATGGGATTTTCATTTCAAGTTGCTCACCATGTGCATAATAATATTCATAATATGGAGTTTTGGATAACAGACCTGCTGTGACCTGAATGCGTGGTGATGTATCCACCGTTTAAGCAGGTCTGTTATCCAAAACTCCATATTATGAATATTATTATGCACATGGTGAGCAACTTGAAACGAAAATCCCATATTTAGGCACTTCAATAATACTAAAATTCGCAAACGAAAACATGCCACCTAAAAATTAAACAAAAAAAACTAACATTAATAAACTTTAAACTACCTTGTACGATTAAATAAATATTTGGTTTGGTTGGCTATGGTGGTCTCGGGGGTCAATATCACAAAAAACGATTGATGATTGGTCCCTAGAACGAATGGGACTGTGCACCGTATTTTGTTAACAAGTGTGTTATTGGTTTATTTGTAAGATGAATTTTATTAGGAGTGAATCGTTCTATCAGTAGACTGTAAAATAACTCTATCTTTAGAGCATAATGGTTATTTTTTAATCCGGGTTCTTCTTCTCTAAGGCTTTTTACGTATGCAAAGCGAAGACGCTCTCAAGCTCTGAAATTCTTTTCGGACGAAGAATTGAACCTCTCGTCTCTGGAATAATAATACCATGCCTATACCAACTTGTTAATTTGAAGTACTATTTTCATTTCGGTATACTACCGTTCAATCAATGCTAGTAATTTATGACATCAATTTCGGCGAGACCAACTCCCACAGAAGTATAACACCACAATAAACTCCACAGCAATACACAAACTAAAAGTCTCTTGTTTCAAAGTAAATGAATGGTTACCGAGAACCCGAGTGCCACGTTGGCCCGGCACATTTAATACAATAGTATCATCTCTCACGTTTCATCGTAAGTCGACAGCAAGCTTCAAACGATTCTCAAATTTCTCCATCCATCCCATCCGTTCTGCTCCAGATATCTGCTTCTGCCTGCGACTGACGGAAGTCCGGATCCCGAACCACGTGACCAAAAACAGCACCGTCCAGCTCGAATGTCACTATGACCTGAACGGCGAACAACTGTACTCTGTCAAATGGTACAAAGACGGCAACGAGTTCTTCAGATTTGTTCCTAGAGATAATCCTCCTGCTCAGCTTTTTCTCCTGACCGGGGTGTCAGTTGATGTGAGTATTTTCTCTGCGTTTGTGTATTTTCCCATTTCCTTTGAACTTAAATATCAAAGAAGAAGAGCTTTTTTTATGAACTTCACCGGATTGCTTTACATTCACAGCTACTAAATTCGACTGCAAACCAGATAGCTCTAAACAACGTGACACTAGCGTCGTCCGGGCGATATCGCTGTGAGGTGTCAGCGGAGGCGCCCTCGTTTCAGACCGTCTCCAGCCACGGCGACATGGTGGTGGTCGGTAAGTGCAACTCTAGAGTATATAAAATAAATGGGTTTTGAGAGCCGGGGTGTGACGATGCTACAAATGAACATCCTAAATTTAAAGTGCTAGTCATCGTGGATCACCGGCTTTGAAAACACCACGGGCATTCTGGCGAATCATGCATCCTCTGGCAGCATTCATGACCGGGGTCAGCAACGCAACAGTGCGTGGAATTCATAGTCAATTTTCGTTCTTTTCATTTCAAAGCACTGCCAGACACGGATCCAAAAATCACCGGTGGTAGGCCCCGCTATCAAATCGGTGATACTGTCCGGGTCAACTGCACCTCGGGTCGGTCCAAGCCAGCTGCCAAGCTGACGTGGTTTATCAACGGGGAGGTGGCTGAAGCAAATGCTCTGCGCCGTTACGACTCTGTGATAACCGGGAGAGAAGGCCTAGCGGCTACCATTTTAGGGTTAGAGTTCCGAGTGAGGCTGCGGCATTTCAAACGCGGTGATATGAAGCTGAAAGTAAGTGCACTATCGACTACATGCTTGCTAAGCCATGGCTTTCCCAGTAACAGCATCAATCTCTAGCCAGGCAGCAGCGGTTCGGAATGATGTGAAAATGCTTATAATGACGCAATTCCTGTGCTCTTTCTGTTTTCACTTTGCAGTGCGTCGCAACGATAGCACATGTATACTGGAAGAGCAACGAGGAAAGTGTGGAGGGTGACAAACAGCACAAACCACCGGCGCTGGAGCCGAAAGAGACGCTCCATCCGAACGGATCCTGGGCGGACCGACAAGGTAGGACGATGTTGTTTGCATGTGTGCCGGAGCGATTTTGTGGTTTTCTATTCTGAATTTTTACGTTCACATGAAATGATTGGCGTCTCTTATCATGGCCGGCTATGCAAATCTTTTAAATGATGGCTATTTTAGAAGCTTTACATGCCCCAACCCCACCCCCCACTCTCCTAAATCTAAGATCCCAAGTAATAGGGCTAAGGGGCCCCTAACAAGGCAGCCAACTTAACACTGTCGTGATCTGATCTTCGGTTTCCAGCCTCGATCAATCGTCTCAACATTAAGCACCCACAACTGTGCTCTATAAAATCCGTCAGATGACTGAACCGTTTGTGCACATTCACCTACTTCGATTTTTCTTTGTACACGCTTCTATGTAAATATCGTTCGTACGAGTTAAATACACGTTTATGGACAATTACTCTAAATAAAGCAAACATAATAATTCTAATAAATTTACAAACATTCAACCACTATTACTACCACTATAATTATCAAAATTGTCATTCAGTTACTATATCTACCACATCCTTCCGCTCCTCTACTCTAAACTGTGCAAATGTTTTGGGGAATAGAATATTTAAAAACTAATTATTAATAGAACTGAATCAGAGCAGCATAATATTTGACAATGAAAAAAAATGGTTCAACTATCCGCAATTGATGCAACTATTATCTACAAAATCAAGCTGTCAACTTTAAAATATCTTTAATTTTCAAGAATAATTTCTTCGCGTATCATTATCATTTCTATTTAATCGTCAACATCTTAATCAAGAACAGAAATAAATAAAAACAATTATTAATACCACCAAACAAATTAAATAAGACAGTCAATCAACTATCATTCAATATTCTTATGGATAATATTAATTAATTTTTTTTACCAACGCCAATATTCTCACCTACGTAAATGGAAAAAAAAAAATGATATCTTAAACCATATAACGTTATTAGGAGCTACATAATAAAAGCTTTGATGCCAAAAATTTGAATTAATTTCAATTTTTCAATTATTTCCAATATAGATATGATATCCACATTTGAATCGGCAATCAAAAATCTAACTATTTCAACGTTCATATAAGCTCACCACTTCAAGTAGACCAGCAGATGCTATTGATTTCAGCAACGACAACTCCAATACTGAAAAAGTCTCAACATATCCAACAGCTTCAATAATCTCAAAATTGCCATTAACATTTACAATATCACCGATATTAACCGTCGAATTTAAAAGTTTACCTCACCAATTAACAATATATAAATAAATAATTTGAAATCTTAGAGTGAATCAAGTTTAGGGTAAAGCTACTTGGCTTTATATTTCCAACGGAATCTTGCTTGATGCTCCATAATAACCGTTCTTTGATGCGTCTCCACAGTTGTTTCCCTGTGGGCTTTTTTGCCAGTCAAAAACATCCAATATATATCCTTAACCTCCAGATTAAAAATAAAGTTGAAATCTACAAAAATGTTTTCCATCCAAATTAATTCACATGCATTGCGTTATGTCTTTTTTTTAAGAAATTATTCAACACCAAAATATTCTGTCTACGATGTGTGCATTCTACGCTCCAAAATAAAAATAAATCTATTATCTAAGCGAACCTGAACCCCTTGATTTTACTCAGTCTAATTATCAAATCTAGGAATTAGTTTTATCTTTGTTGTCAAATTTACATGTCTCGGCTTGGATTGCTTGGAGCTTGGACGCTTGGATTATACTATATCTGTTATAATCTGAGTTTCTTCAATGTTTGAATCAATCGGTAAAACATTGTCAATTTTAATTCTTAATCATCGTTAATATTGCCATTTGCTTCTGATATATTATAACCAATTAAATAACTCAATATGTATCAACATTGTCATTAATGCTTTATCATCATCAACTTCATTTTCTTTGTGTTACGATCAATAACATTGACATCAAACTTAACATAAGTAAAACGTTAACGTGAATATCAAGGACGCATGGTCAAAAACGGAAGTTTTTGTTCACTGAATTATCACGTTTAGCTTATTCGAGATTATAAACGTCCAAAATGCCGTTCAACTTGTAAAATCATTTGCTAAACAAAACCGCTATTTTCTCAATAACCGTCATTTCAAGCTATATTGTCGTCAGAGTGTTGAACTACAGAATGAAGTAGTCCGACCATTAATTATTGTAAACCACGAAATCGTCTGTCAAAGTCAAACATGGACCTGTCATGCTGTAATATTTTTGCAGTAGTCAGCATAAAATATAAAAACGGGAAAAGCACGAAACGCTCATCTAATTCAACCTTCTAAAAAACATGACCCATAAAGGTTTCGTTGCTAACGTCTGAAAAAAACAATCTAAAAAAAAACACCGATAGCAGTTTTCGACTTGTCAGTAAAATCCTTTCGCGTAACCTCCAGTTATGGTGACTTCGGTTGCTTAGTGTTGATAGAGATAGATTGGCTAGAATACATGTTTTAAGTGGAATGGATTAATTATAGTGGTTCCAAGTCATTGAATAATTTACCGTTAACATGTTCAGAATATTTTGCTTCCTTGTTTTCCTTTCAATATCATACTTTTCCTGTCAACTTTCTCTTCCATTCTATGCGTCTAACAGATTCTCATCAACTGTATGAATTATGTTCAAAATACTTCATGTATACTCAAATATATTTATATTTAGCTCTGGATTCAAACTTATGTGCAAACAGACTGCTATTTTGTGTTGGCAGTGTTACTTGTAATGACGTAGAAACTTTTTTTCAACCTGAAATGTTCACGTTAGAAAAATCCTCAGATTTTGTTAAAAATCTAATCATTGATTATCAACAACAATCATTTCTCACAATAGCATCCAGCCTGGACCAAAAATCACAAATCTTTCATCTTTGGGTACTTCTCAGAAACAGAACAGTTCCTATTCAAATTCCGCAAATCAAGATTCGTTGGCGGATCCATCATTCCTGTTCCTATCGTTTTCATATCCCTTACCCATTACTTGGCTCTCATTAACTGAAATTCAGTTGACTTTTGTCTCATCGGCTCCATCTGCCCTTTTCTGTCAGGGAGCCTACTGGAACATTCCACGTCCGCCCTTCCGTCGGAGAGGCTATTTTATACTTTAACCTTTTTTTTATCTCGTCTGCTTTTATTCTTTATTTTTTTTTTTTAACTTCTCGGCCTACTCCACTGCCCATTTCTGTCAGGGAGCCTACCGAGGAGATTTTCTCCTCTTCCGCCCTTCCGTCGGAGAGGTTATTTTTGCTAATAGTCATTCTTTTTTTTCACTCTCAGCCAACTTCTCTTTTTTTTTAATTTACCATTGCACTGATATCATCCTCACGAAAATCTTAATATTCACATTTCACTACCGACTGTGCCATTGTCGTGATCTGATCTGGGGTTTCCAGCCTCGATCAATCGTCTCAACATTAAGCACCCACAACTGTGCTCTATAAAATCCGTCAGATGACTGAGCCGTTTGTGCACATTCACCTACTTCGATTTTTCTTTGTACACGCTTCTATGTAAATATCGTTCGTACGAGTTAAATACACGTTTATGGACAATTACTCTAAATAAAGCAAACATAATAATTCTAATAAATTTACAAACATTCAACCACTATTACTACTACTATAATTATCAAAATTGTCATTCAGTTACTATATCTACCACAATCTGCGCGTACATCACACAATATTAATTATTATTAATACAACAATAATGCTTGTGGCACTGCCCCCCCCCGCTCTCCATACAATAAATTTTATTTTTCGTTCCAAATAGAAGGGCAAACCAACCTATTTATTGTTTTTTTTGAAACAAAACCCTTTTTTATTATTTTTAAAAAGAACCTTCGTAATTAATGGCACGCGCCCAACTGTCAAAAGCACGAAGTTTTTGTTCACTGAAAATTTATTTTCTCATAAGTTTTCTCTCGCTTTTTACACACACAGAAAAATCTCCCATAGTGTGTAACACACATACATTTTTTTGTGATCTGATAAAATGCTATCATAACACCTTTTTTACAAAGCACGAAATGAATTTCGTGAACACCAGCCAATCGCTGCGTCTCTTCAATCGAACTCATACATATTGGTGTTGCTGCTGGGGTGGGCGGGAATCATTAATTCCAAAATAGAAATTAAAGCGTTGTCGAGAGTTGGAACCTCATACTCATTAATCAAGTAACTTCTTACGAGCCGACATGGCCTAGTGAGATCATCTGCGTGTTCAATAACAGCTAAACATAAAAAAAACATAACGCCGAACAAATCCTCGAGGTTGCGCTTTTTTTTTTTTTTTTTCAATTACATTTAGAGTCGATATAGTTGATCTGTTAGTTATTAATGCAACCACCAGAGAGACGTTTCTTTTTTATTGGCAACGAAATATTCGTAGCTCCTTGTACTGTTTTCGTACAATGAACGAATGTTCTTTCTGTGTCAAAAAATGCTTCGTGCTTTCGATAATTCCGCTTGTGGCATTTAATACGAAGGTAGCTTCTCAAAAAGTGACAAATTGGTTTCGTTGCAAAAAACAACCAAATGATTTGTTAGTCCTTCTTTCGATTTGTATTTGTATTTATTGTATACATCCATCCGACGGCAAGGTCTCAATGAATAAAACTAAACTAAACAAGAATTACACACTGCCCAAATATAGTAAATAAATTTAAAATAAAATAGAAACAATCAGTCAGTATCGATTCCGTAGGCGGTTTCGAAACACGTTAGTAGAGATGCTGAAGACGAACAGACTATAGTTTTCCTGAACCTTGGACTTATCGAATCGACAGGATTGTTTAATCCGTACTGTGTTCGCCTCGGTGGATGGCGCAATAGCTGATTGAGCAGTGCAGGGCAGTCTACTTTGGAATGTAAAATCTTGGCACAGAAGATGGCTTGGTTGAACTTGCGTCTATCCACTAGCGGTTCAATACCAGGTAGAGCACAGCGATGTTCGTAAAGTGGTAGCCATGATGGATCAGATAAAGGGTGATACGGTCAAAATTTGGTCAAGGGAAAACGCGTGTAAATCGGTGAAATCGTTTATTTAAAAAATCAAATTAAATTTCTTTTTCAAGTTCAATTAGTATAAAATTCAGAAAAAATATTCAGTTAGGCTTCCGCTTTTCCAAATCCGAATTGCCGGGCCTTACGCTTGACCCCTGCCATCAGATTTTGTACAGCCACCTTGTCCACCTTCTTCGCCGCAGAAAGCCAGTTTGCCTTGAACTGCTGCTCGTCCTTAGCAGTTTTTTTGGTCTTCTTTAGGTTCCGCTTGACAATAGCCCAGTATTTCTCAATTGGGCGGAGCTCTGGCGTGTTGGGAGGGTTCTTGTCCTTGGGAACCACCTGCACGTTGTTGGCGGCGTACCACTCCATGGCCTTTTTACCGTAATGGCAAGATGCCAAATCCGGCCAAAACAGTACGGAACAACCGTGTTTCTTCAGGAAAGGCAGCAGACGTTTATTCAAACACTCTTTCACGTAAATTTCTTGGTTGACAGTCCCGAAGCTATGAAAATGCTGCTTTTCAAGCCACAGGTACAGATGGCTTGCCAAACCAGATATTTCTTTGCGAACTTTGACAGTTTCGTGTGCTTGAAAATATCTGCTACCTTTCCCCTTCCTTTTGCCGTATAAAACTCCTGTCCCGGAAGCTGCTTGTAGTCGGCTTTGACGTAGGTTTCGTCGTCCATTACCACGCAGTCAAACTTCGTCAGCATCGTCGTGTACAGCCTCCGGGATCGCGCTTTGGCCGTCGTATTTTGTTTATCATCGCGATTTGGAGTCACTACCTTCTTGTAAGTCGATAGTCCGGCTCGTTTTTTGGCTCGATGCACGGTTGTAGACGATACACCCAGCTTATTTGCGGCATCTCGGAGAGATAGGTTAGGGTTTCGCTTGAAACTACCGGCAACTCTCTTTTGTCGTCTCAGCGGCTTCCGGTTTTCGATTTCCCCCCGATCCAGACTTCCTGGCTGTCGACAAACGTTCCCCAAACACTTTAATTACATTTGTAACGGTTGATTTGGCAACTTTTAGCGATTTTGCCAACTTTGCGTGCGAGTAGCTCGGATTTTCGCGATGCGCGAGCAAAATTTTGATACGCTGCTCTTCTTGCTTGGACGGCATTTTGACAACTGAAGAGTGAATTCCAAAATCAAAATAGGAGCAACATTCTACACACACACACCTTCAAAATGAGGGGTGTTCAGGTTTTTTAAATGCAAAATTGAAAGAAATACGTCAAGTTGATATTGACCAAATTTTGACCGTATCGCCCTTTACCCCCCCAACATTTACTTCCACACCTCAACCGTCCTTCTCCCTCCTAATACGACCACCCCTTCTCACCCACAATAATTTCCGCCACACCTATTATATTCCATTTTCCCCACGAGAAATTCCTATTTTACCCAACCTCTTGACTGCCTTTCTTTCGTAAGATTGGCTGCATGTATGACATCTTCCAAGCGTTCGAAATTTTCATTATCTCTTTCCTACATTCCTATGCTAAGTTCGAAGGTGAGAGGTTGAATATGGCTTGCAGCGTTGTAATTAGCATGCTACTGCAATTTTTCAATATGCACGCAAGAATGCCATCCGGACCAGGTGTTACAGACGATTTCATTTCCTTAAGTGCATCCTCCACCATCGCCAGCTTAACATCGTTTTGTCAAATGCATCCATCGGCAAAGACCTTGTTGCTGCCTCAACCGCAGATGGGGACGGGTTCGCAGTTTGAAAAACGCTCGTAAAATGCGTGGCAAACAGTTCGCACTTGGTTTCCACAGATGAGGCAGATTGATCATCTAAGCGCATAGTAAATGGAAGATCGTTTTCATTTCTTTTAGAATTGACGAAACTCCAGAATTGTTTCGGATGTCTCCGTAAACCCAGCAAACAGAAAATCGTATATGATAGCGGATATATGTACAACGTGGAGGCGATATACGTACATGGGTCCATTTGACTTCATGTAAAATGTACGTATATCGCCTCCACTTTTCACTCTTATCCGCTATCATATACGATCATGTGTTTGCTGGGAATTGTCCTGAACACGACTGACATACCGCGGCCGTACAGATAACGGTTATTGCTGCGATTTGCTCGGTTGAATGCAAGTTTGGTGATATTATTTTTCTGCGTTGAGAAGCGTTTCAGCATCTTGGCTTGATTTCGTCGAAGATACAGCAGACGAGAGTTAGACCAAGTGGGTCTTCTGCGAGGCCTTGACAGCGGAACACAGTGTGAAACATTCGCGCAGCAATATATATGAAATTTAATTTTCAGTGTTGACACAGGAGGAACATTCATGTATTGTACGAAAACAATTCAAAGAGCTATGAATATTTTGGTACAAATTAAAAAGAAAAGTCTCTCTCGGGTGGTTGCATAAATGACTGACAGATCTACTATATCGACTCGAAATATCATTGAAAAAAGCGCAACCACGTTAAGCTGTCCAGCTTTTATTTTATTTTTGGAATTCAATCCTGTGTTTTTGAATACACCTTTTGCTGAATCCGTGGTTGATCTCACTAGGCCATGGTGACTCGTAAGAAGACACTTGACAAATGAGTATGAAGTTATCAATCTCGACAGCGCTTTAATTTGTATTTTGGGATGAATAAATACTTTCCGATGATCCCAGCAGCAACACCATCATGCATTAGTACGACAAACAGCGATTGGCTGGTCTTCACGAAATTCATTTCGTGCATTATATAAACAGGTGTTATGATAGCATTTCATCAGATAATAAGCAATATGAATGTTTCATACAATATTCGAGACATTTGTCTTATGTAAAAAATCCATAATTACAAAACGAGTGAAAGCTTACTTACGAAAATACATTTAAAAGTACAGATATTTTACTTACAACTAATCCGTAGATAATTTTTCCAACTTTTAGAACATGAAAAACTAGGAAAATTTTAATCCACACTTCACTTGATCATTTTTTTTTAATTAAAAAATTAAAAACTGAAACACTTTTTCAAACTATCACTAGAAAACGCGAGCTAATTCCGTTAAATTTTTCTATAGAAAGCTTACCATCTGATAGATTGCTATTTTTTCATCATTTTTTAATTTTATTTATAATAAAAGTGATCAAGGGAACTGTCGTTCTACTAATATGCTTTTAAAAGTGTTTTTTAAAAACTGTTTTTTTTTTAAGTGACATTTTGAATGGTTGTATCGATAATAAACGATTGCGTGAAAATGTAAACGCTGATAACTACATGGTAGACTACGATTAATAAGTTTGAAAAGGGTCAGGATTCGTGGATTAAGTGTCCGGATATTGATGCAGCACAGTATAAAGCCTAAAAAAAACCAATGCTACTCTATTACCGTGCCATATCATTATCCGGACACCTTTTCTATAAATTCGGACACTATTTCGAAGTTCCTTATCAGACTGATATGTTTCGTATTTGCTGCGTAGTCTTCGCGAAAAAAAAATCGAACAATAATTTGTATTTCAACTTCAATAAACAGTGAAATCATAAAATCTCCGTAAGACGTAAGAATGTAATCGATTCCCTTTCAAAATGTATCTGCCCCGAGAAAGAGTTAAATCAGCTTAGTTTTGTTTGTTAGTGCTATTATTGTGCCACCCGAGCGGAATTGATGATTATAAGCAGTTTTGAAGCCACGGCCATTTGCTAGTCAAAAGTGACCAAAAAAACCAACGCGCATCTGCGGTATACAGGGTGAGTGGTAATTCCTGTCAGTGTTTTTTAAACAAGTGTAACATTGGATGAGTTAATCACAGACATTTTTGAACTTTCTTTTTCTTTTAGAGTGTAGCCAAGCAACACAGCTTGTATTAAACAAATTGCAAGTACGAAAACAGTTGAAGTCTGTCAATATAAATGAATAATACTTTATTTCATACTTTAATGTGTCGTAAAAAGCGCAAAAAGTGAAGCTAAAAAACGTGAAATGGAAACAAATATATCATAATACAAAAATATAGCTTCGCCATGCGTGTGATTTGGACACTAGTCCTTGGCGTGATACCTTTATAGCTTCTTTTCTAAGCCAACTTCGATTGTTGGAAAGTCAAATCTGATTACCTATGATTTGCTTCCCGTTGGCACTGAAACCACAATCTTGTACAACAAATTCATCGTTATGAAACAATAAAATGTGTTGCCAAACATGGTTGGTGTAATGTAATTTTAACAGTATTTAAAACTACCCAGAAAATATTTTCCTGTTCATGTTTTATAAATGTATGGATCCATGTTTTTAAGAACAATGATAAAGTATTAATCACTTGCAGCAGTGAAAAAAGTATTTTTAGCTCGACCGTTAGTCAGAGTGATATATAGAATACGAGAGATCCACACCGCTCCGAGCTTGACATGTTTTGCAATACGTTTATATTACATTTATAATTCGTTTATGACTCAGGGTAATCATGGATGCGAAAAGGGAGCTCGTGATAAGCCTGTTTTAGAACAATTTTAGGCCGTGAACTGTTTTAAAGAAATTGAAACCACTCGGAATAACCGAAAGGTTCATCTTTTGCAACATCAAACGCTACAAAAAAATCGGTTCTTGGAAAATACCTCCCAGACCTGGCCGTTAATGAACGGTCAGATGTCTGGCAGCCATCAAACGAGTGAGAGAGCGAATTTGGGAATCCTGGTTGAGTCAAAAGATGTCTAGAGCTGCTCAAGCGGCACGGACAAAAACAATGTTCCTGCTACAGGATCACCACAACCAGCAAAATGATATTCCTCGTAAACTCCTTTGAACTAGCTGTTCAAAGGTGCTCGAATGATTCAAGAGAGATGGTTTGAGGTTGTTTCTCTAAAACGTTGAAGGTTCGATTGCTGTTCATTGAACCTGGTGTTAGAATCACCAGTAAATATTACATCGATAATGTTTTGAAGGACCATTTGCTTCCCTTTGTTCAGAAACAATACAAGAACGCACCATACTGCTTCCAACAAGACTCTGCACCGTCCCACGAGGTGAAAGCTGCGCAGGCTTGGTATGAGGACAATTTTGCGGATTTTATTTCGTCGAAAGAATGGCCTGCCTCTTCACCTGATTTGAACCTTCTCGACCTCTATGCACGGGGCTACATGCTGGGCAAACTGGAAAATATCGAAAGACTCACTGTGAAAATTGCTAAGAAACGTTTGGTGCAAGTATGGAATGACATACCTCAAGATATTGTGCGTGCAAGCTGTGACGCTTTCCAACAACGCATGTGGTTATCAATTAAGGCAAAGGAAGAAAGATTTGAACTGAACTAAATTAAGATATATCTTAATTAAAGATATACGAAACAGGAAATACATTGAAAATCATATCTCATGCAAGCTTCTCAGTTTTATGACCATACCCTTCACTGGCAGGAATTCTCACTCAACTTGAACAGAATATTGTTATGCTGGATCTATATCTATCGGGCGGCTTACCAACAATAATTTTTGCGTTTATTTTGACGCGAATGCGTGAAATTAATTACGAATCTACGTCGGAAATTTTTATTTTTACGAATAAACAAGCTAGTGATGTTTTAAAGGAGGCCATTGGTGAGATCAATCTGATTATAAACATATAACAAAATTCGTATTTTCAAATAATACTCAATACGTATTATAGGTATTGTAGTTTTTTATTCCAAAACTGGACGAGTGTTACTATACCCTTATTCAAACGATATCGGTAATGTTAACATTCGTGGCTTATTACATGTGAAAATATCCTTGGAATGAGCGTGACTGTACAGACATTCTTAAATGGATTGTTGGATCTTCAGTAGAGCTATTACTTTCTAGCTTCCGGATTAAAGTTGCTTTCAATAGTCACTTACAGGATTCTTGCAAACCGATTTCTTTCATAATGCCTTAGCCGGCGAATGGGTATTAAATTACTGCTGCTGCATCCACAAAGCACCGTACCTTGCTTCCTCATTTTCCTCGGGAAAACGGAGGAATATGGCCGTCATAAACAATAGATAAATAAACATTAAAAACTTGACTAATTTTAGCGATTTTTCATGCGATTACCCTTCCACCTGATGATCGATCTATCGGTGCATCGCCAATCATAGCAAACCTGTTGAGTACAGAAAAAAAAATGACAGCTAAATCAGCTGATTTGCAGCACCCATGGCAAAAAAAATCACGCAGCCATGCTTAATTGTTTATTCGTACTGCCAGCTCCACCCGGAGTGAAGAAGTCGGGCACTTAAGGAATATATCGAAAATAAGTTATCCACGTACATTTGCGTTGTACGCGCGTATTTGTGATCTATATTTGTAATAAGGAAATATCGTTCTGTTCACTTTTTTGCACTGTTTATATTAAAAAAGACGTAAAAATTAAGTTTTTAGACACATCCCTAGCAAAGGAAATTAACAAGCTAGTATGTAACACAATAACAACAACAGTAACAAGTTCTGTTATTGCAGATATTGTTTTAATTTCCCCTGTTATCGCATAAAAAATTTAGTTATCACCATTGGCAAATATTGTTATCATATGCTATCATTTTCAACATACATTTTTGTTATCAGTTGAATGCAAAATTATGAATTTCACCAGCATATGTGTACGAGAAATCATGCTATTCATCAAAACAATTTTTTTCAAATATTAGCATGAAAATTTTATTTCAAATTGATCATAATTTGAAACTATTTCAATATATTTGCTTACAATATAGTATTCGTTATCAAGATGTTCGCAGTGATAACAAAATAAGCAATTATTATGATACTCAACGAGTATTTTTTTTTTTTTGTTATTCATTCTGTTATTTTGGCTGTTTATTCAGCCTCAATGATCACATATTCAGTGATCAAAAAATGATAACCTGGTATTAGAATTTGTTAGCAATTTGGTAAAATCCTTTGCTCGGGATGGCTACGTGGAAAAGGTTTAACTATGCAACAATTGGCGAAACGCTTTGGAATTCATCTTGCGAGTGTACAGGGTGTCTCACAATAGGTGTCATTAAAAAAAATGGGATTACAGCAAAACAAATCAACCAAATCATAGAATTTATTTTTATTTGAAAGATAGAAGGTATAGAAATAAACCATATTAATTAAATTCGAATCTCTCGCCCTTTTTTAATGGTAACTTTGCGCCAACGCTTTATAAGCCCATAGCAGCTGGCACGTACGATTTTCCGAGTAATTTGGTCCCAAATATCAACCAAATGTTTCTTGAATCGATCTAAAGTAAGCCCTTTCGTATGGCCATTATTTTGAAGCATATAACCCCAAACAAAGTAGTTAAGGGGGTTGAGATCCGGTGAAGATGCAGGCCATTCTTCGCTTGTGATGAAATCGGGCAAATTTGCAACGCTTGTGTCTTATTTACCTTGTGAGCTGGAGCTGAGTCCTGTTGGAAACTATATGGTGTATTCCCATACAGCGTTGAAGCATGAGGAAGCAGATGGTTCTTCAAAACCTGCTCGATGTATTATTCAGTGTTGATTTTTACGTTAGGTTCTATGAAAAGAAGAGGAAGTTTTCGTTTTTGTAAAACGACGCCCCATACCATGATTTTCGATACATTATGATAGCGTTCTACAGCTAGTTTATTTCTTGGAATATCGGCAAGACTTTTGCCATACACACGATCATTTTGTTGATTATGACTGTCCTGAAGGAGGAAGAGCTTTTCATTCGAAAATAAAATCTGGCAGTCACCGTGCTGAACCACAAGATTTCTGTTTCTTTGGACCCTGGCTTGCTTTTGCCGCTCCGTCAACCCGTGAACCCGTGGTTTCTTGTACGGTCTGCATTCGAGAGGAGCCTGTTAATTGAATCAGGGGACATTTCAAATTGTTTGCTCAATTTGTTGAATATGGACATTTTCAGTTTCCTTGAACCGTTTCAAGGTACGAAAAACAAAACGCTTACTTACTCCGAACTGCTTAAGGCTATTGAATATCTGACACGGTCTAAGCTTTTGCAAATGTAATTTTAAAACTTGCTCCCGTATGTGCATGGTAGCTGATAAATATAAACAAACGGAATCGCTTATTTATCTTCAGCGATAGGCTGTTGAAAGAATACACTCAAAACGGGTATAATCAATTCTGCTGTTGAAATTACCCAGCTGAACTAAAACTGAAAAAAGGTGACACTTATTGTGAGGCACATTGTAAAGAAATAGGAATCTATGGGAACACAGCTATTAGTGAGCATGACAAATAACAAATCTGCATTAATAATAACAAGGTAAGCAAAACGAATGGTTAATATTCCCTTACATATATTACATATATTATTTAGAAAATAATACTTTAAATTGTCCCAAAACCAAGTATTGAAAGTATTTGGGAACACGATACAAATTAATATTGGGAGGTTTAAAGCTAAATTTTTGACACTTGAAGAATATTACTCAATTTTAGTATAAATTTATACTCAATAACTATGATGTACAAGTAAAATGAAAAATGTAAATTCCAAGAAATACTTAACAGGAATCTTTAGTAATAAACTAAACGAGATTGACTTCAAGTCGTCTAATTCTAAACTATATGCCAACTGCATAACCTTGTTCAATGAATTAAAATAAAGTAAAATAATAATGTACTAATAAAACTGTACAATTAAATGACCAGTGAAGCAAAACAGTCCTAAAACATAAATCTAAAGCGAGTCACATAAGATCTCACATCTATATAAATCCATATCTTTGATCTCTCTAAATTAAGTTTACACAAAAATTTATTTTAAAAAACAAAAAAAATATTCTTGTATTCGATTGAAGTAAACCACCTACACTTTTGAGTGGCCCCAACAGCATCTTAACTGTTGGTTGAAATCGGTGCCAAACTTTAAATAACTGTAATGTGCATCTCTGTGCAGAGAATATACCGGAAACTTAGTTAGATATTTGATTCACTGCCGACTTCAGTTGAAATCAGCACACCGTTTACCAAAACGGATCCTGCTTCAAACCCAACAATTTTATCCAACATCCCAGTGATTTCTCGGGGCAGTGCAAAGGATTTCTCGGCTTGCAATAAAGCGAGTATCACGTCAACACATTCCTTCCCTTTCCTCATTTGAACTACATTCGGCCGAGGCCGGTGCCGGTATTGCCTTAGTTTTGGATCACCAGCTTTTACACTGGTTGGTTCTCTGTGTAATAACAGCTGATGTGGCAACAACGGAGTAGCAACCTCGGGCGGTCAATCATGCTCATGCTCATGCTCAGCTTTGCGCAGGACCTCGTTGAGCTGTTCTTTGTAGTTTTAATTAATAATAGTTCACTCGTAGGTAGGCAACTATTTAATTAACAACTAGTGCTTTTATTTCCATTTATTTAATTTGTTTACATATCAATATTTCAGTACAAAAGGTAAGCCAGAATTTTTTTTTTTTTTTTCATTTGATTGGTGCTGTTTTAATATATAATCTTTTTTCCCTCGTGGGAGTGAGTTTAATTTGAAAAATTACCTAACTACAATAACTTAAATCTAGTTTATCAGCTGTCTGATGATTGGATGTGGTGACCTCAGGCAGGATTCCATGAACCTTTTCAGGGCTATGATTTTTCTCACGCCGAGAGTCTGTAGACCAACCAGGCGATGGATCTCAACAATTCTGGTTCTTGGAGGGCAGTTCAGAATCATCCGAAGGATGTTGTTCTGAACTACCTGCACTTTCCGATGGTGGCTATTGGTGCAACTCTCCCAGATTAGCAAACCGTACTCGACCAAGGGAAGAATGATTTGTTTAGGAACCGCAAGCTTGTTCTTGGTCGATAGAGTGGACTTTCTGTTGATCAGCGGATACAGCGATCTCAACAAGGATCTACACTTATTTGATGTTTTGTCAACATGCAATCGGAACAACAACTTGCTATCTAGGGTGAGACCAAGGTAGACTACTTCCTCGGACCAATCGATCGGAGTGTTACAGAGGTGGACTTTGACATCTCGTGGCGGAATGAGTCGAGGTGACTTCGAATGCGGAAACAGAATCGTCTGAGCGTTAGCTGCATTGATACAAATCTTCCAGCTGTTGAAGTAATCGGACAGAACATTGAGACCCTCCTGAAGTTTTCTAGTCAGAGCACGAATCACTTGACCGTTGTAGATGATGTAAGTGTCGTCCGCAAACATCGACAAAATACCACCACCCGGTAAGGGAGGAACATCTGAGGTGAAGATGTTGAATAGGATAGGGCCTAAGAGACAACCCGGGGAGACACCAGCATCAAGATCCGGAATGATCTGTCCAATAGATAGTTCTTGATGATCTCAACAAGATAGATCGGGAAGTTGAATCGATGCAGCTTAAACACCAGACCATCGTGCCAGACATTGTCGAACGCCTTTTCGACGTCCAACAATGCCATGGCAGATGCCTTTCCAACGGACCTGTTCCGTTTGAGGATGGTAGTAACTCGCGTCAGTTGGTGGATGGTAGAGTGACCTTTCCTGAACCCAAATTGTCCCTGAAGAAAGATGTTATTCTGGTTTGCGGACTCCAGTAAACGGCTGAGGATCAGCTTTTCGAACAGCTTCGAGATGGAGGCTTCTGGAGCTGGTAGGATCTTTGCCAGGCTTGCGAATAGGGATTACTTTGGCTATTTTCCGGCAGGATGGAAAGTAGTCAAGCTTCCAACATCTGTTAAAAACCGCTGCAAGGTGTCGGAAGAAATCAATACTTAAGTTTTTCAGGTTTTTCGAGGTTGATGACTTCGTCGACACCAGCGGCTTTCATGTTCACCTCATCAGCCGATATACTACTATCGTCAGGGACAACTATGGGCGTTTCAGCGACTCTAGACATTGCCTCCATAACCATAGGCTCATTTGGGCTCACAATAGATTGGCCAAGGTTTTGTGAGTTTACAAAATGTTGACCTAGTGCGTTGGCCTTTTCAACAGGGGTGATAAGTAGAGATGGAACCGAATTCTGATCGAGCGGACTAAGTGGCGGAATTGGTATTGGCTTGTTTTTCAGAATTTTGGTTAACTTCTAAAAGGGTTTTGCACATTCTGAGAGGGAGTGAATTTTTGATTCGAAATGCCGATTTCTGAGATCCAACATCCTGGCTTGAATAATTTTAGCAAGGCGGTTCGAATTGTGAAGGTGAAGTTGACCGGAACGTTGAAATTGTATTCGGATCGAGTTTCGGATTCCGATAATGTACTTGGTAGTCCTGTCAAGGTTCAGAGAATCACTCACCTGCTTTACTGAAAAAACATGCTGTTGCTTCGATTGCTTCGTCGATGTTACGCAGCTGTCAGTCGATGTCATCGAGCGTCTCGGGCGCTTAGGGTACGATCCGTTGCTACCCTCATGATTGGAACCATAGTTGACGAACTTTGGTTCCACACTTTCGTCGGTTTGGATGCACTCAGCAGTCCCGTGTGCTCCAGCGCATTTTCCACAACGAGGTTTCATGTGGCAGTTTCTGGTACCGTGTCCAAAGGAGAGGCAATTTCCGCATTGTGTGACGCCGTTCTTCAACGGTCGGTAACGCTCCCATTCAACGATGATGTTGAAGAGTTCCTTGATTTTTTGGAGATCGCCGAGACAGGGTGAGTCCTTCTCCCGATTGTTGGCTGTTCCCTTGCTTCCGAAGGGAAACACTTTGATCGGCTTCAGCTGCACCAATTTGAGCTCGACGATGATTTCTTGCGGGGTGTTTTTTTCGGAAGACTACGAATGACCACCTTCCTCTGCAAGGAATGTTCCAACTGCTTGAAGATCTTCCTCAGTTGAGCACATGATTTTCGTGCCCATGCTACTCAATTTGAAAAGCGGATGAATTTGAGCCGCCACGAGTTTGTTCCGAAGCGTCGCGACATCCTTCGAGGTGGTGAAAAGCGGGGGAATGTTTCGTCTTTTTCGGCACGTTCTGAATCGGCAACGCAGCCAATTGGTTGTTTGCCAGTAGTCTGGCATTGGGATCCGACGGTCCGGCAACGGCATCGTCGTTTCGCGGTCGTACTGTGCCGACGGCTTGTTTATTAACGGCAGCCATTGCTGCTCGCCGTTCCGAAGCGTCGTTTTTGCTGCGCGTCATTGCGACAGTAGTCGGTAGTGGAGGGTTTTACGCAAGATTTTGCAGCTCCGTTTTGAACCTGGCCACTTCAAGCAGCTGGCCGAGCGCAGGAGAAAAGTCGAACCGTGGGATGAACAACGTCGCGAGAATGCATTGTTGAAGCACAACTGAATGTGCACACGAGTGCACAGCGAGAAGTGATGATTAACTGATGACAATGCTGACGGTTAACCTATGATAGAGGGTTCCTCCCTTTTATGTTGTCCCGGTTAGAGTGAGAACACACTTTTCTTCTAGGCGCGCCATGATCGATGAATGGAGATAGTCGATATAGTTGATTCTGCTGGTCGAGTTGCGTTGATAAACAGGTGGCGCGCAGATGCTCCTTTCGTGGTAGGCGAAAAATTTGCAAGAAAGGAATTTTCTCACTATGGAAAGTGATTCAAGAATATATAAAAATTGTGATATCACATTGTCTGATATGTTGAAGCTAAAAGTTATTAAAACAGTTTTTTTTTCTAAAAAATATTGGATTCGATATCCGCAGGATTTGGCACTGTAGGCACTTGGAATTTATTTTTTTAAAGTTTGGTTTAAAATCTGAGAAGGTCAAATACAAGGTTGCAGTTTTTAACGGTCGATTCGGATGGAATAACCATACATGTTGTTTAATGATGTTTAGTTTTTTTAGTGATGTTAAGTTTTTTTTTATTTGCAAAAAATCAAAAACCTGAAATGATAAAGCTTTCTTCATATATGTATGCCTCGGATAAAATTGGCAAAGCAATTACTTAGAATGTTTACATTAAACATTAGAAATAAGACAAATATTGTATTGCTTGTAACAACGGCCTGCTTCGTTCGACGACAAATGAATGAATAAACAAATAAATAAATGCAGTGTTCCAGTTTCGGATTGATTCATTGCGTATCGATACGATAGTTAAAACATAAATCCAACCATATGAATTATTGATTGACTTAAATACCGATGGACGTAGAATTTTCCGAGCGATTGAAAAATACCCTAGACCCTTCGATGGCTCTTAGCGAACCATAAATAACAATCCGTCCCGTTTTCTTTTATCAATTTCCATTCTCGGATCTGCCACTACCACATCAGAAAGCAACTCCAGCTCCAGTAACCACCGGCGGAGATTTATGGCGAGAGTGGCTACAAATGTGCTGCTGTCGCTCGTGGTGCTGCTCAACTCGTTATCCTCGGTGTCGGCGCTGGCGACGGTGGTCCTGTCTCCGATTCTGCCAAGGTCCTCGATCGGACGGAGATAACTCCCTGCTCCACCACTCCAGGACAGCGATATCACTACTAGCAGCACTAAACTATCACAACGGTATATCTCGCACAGGCGAATCACGTATCTTAGTGGCTTTT
The DNA here is from genome assembly GCA_024533555.2 of Aedes koreicus. Lineage (NCBI taxonomy): Eukaryota > Metazoa > Arthropoda > Insecta > Diptera > Culicidae > Aedes > Aedes koreicus. Next base: position 15,961 of record JAHHFK020002337.1, on the reverse strand, counting down.
ATATTACGTTTTAGATTTTAATGAAGCAGTAACGACTCCTCCCTCACCCCCTCGCCACACTGAAAGTACTTTTAAGATTAAATTGAATGCCAAAGATATAAAAAAAAGAAAGAAGGGAAGCTGTAAATTTTGTGAGATTACCACTCGGAGGGAATACGGGAAAACTGGCAACGGAATCTCGTAAACCGTTGGAGCCACACAGAGACAGAGCGAGAATGCATCAAACTGTAAGATATGGAACTGTAAATACGTGTAAAATTTGTTCCCAAGTTTTATCGAATGAACCGAATAGCGCAGAATAGGACAAACCAGCTAAACAAAGGCTAATTGAGAGAAGGAAAAAAGTTTATTTTCAGTTGCTACTTTAGGGAAATTTTAGGCAAAACCAAACAAAAACAAGGAAAACAATACAAGGTTGATAACATCGATCATTTAAGCGGTCTCGCAATTACTTACATGTCAATTCTGATGGAAATCGCTGCAAGCAGGAAACCGAGACGTATTTCTATGAAACAGAAAAAAAATAAACAGTATTACTTATCGTTGAACTAATCTAATACACCACAAACACACAACAACAAAAAAAAAAACAGACTAATTCGTCATATCAGGTGGAATAGGCGTAAAAACACAAATGAAACGTAAGTAAACACACTTTTTAAAACACTCATTTATGTGACAAAAAAAAATTTCGCTCTTAAACTTTAAATCATATTTATGGGAAAACAAGTGATGCAAAGTTGTCTATCGAAAATTCAATGTAATTTTTTGGAAGAAAATTAAATTTTCTTATTTTAATATTTTGAATATCAAACTCAGACTCACCCACACTTACTGCGAACGAATCAGTATTAAGCAACTCCTGAGACAAAGCAAAACAGGACGAAAACTCAATCGCCATATCAGAATAAAAAAAAAATAACACCCCCCGACTGCACTGTAACTCCCCGGAGTTACCACTCCAGCAAAAGACGATTCTAGTTGATAAGAATGACGACTCTTCGCTACGTTTGCTTCCCCCGAAATGTGAAACAGAAAAATAAAATATTAACCTATAAACGTTACAGAGAGTCTCCCGGAATTGAATGTGATTTTTAACTGATAATGAAAAATTAAAAACGGAAACACAAACGAGGAAAAAATCTCGTTTGCTGAGCAAGTTACCACAAGTGAGATCAAATTTAGGTTATTTCTATTAGGAAACAAAAAAAAACAAGAAGAAGGAAATATTAATCTCAAACCATTTGGTGAAGATTTGGTTGACCGTTAAGGTGATAGGAGGAGGCGATCCAAACCTGTTAATTGTTACTGGCGGGGAATGCAGCTGCGGCAAATCGCGCGAAAATGGTGTTGGTTCATGTTTTTGGAATCCGATTGAGAAGCGTTATGAAATACAATTCAAAAATATGGGGAAGAATAAGAAGAAATACTCCTATGGGGATAATTGGATCGATTGTAATTGTAAATAATTTTCATAAAGAACAAAAAGTCAGATACGGTTTAGTCTATTTTAATAAATGTATAAATTCATGAATCTTCTAGGTTTGCGTTAATTTCTATTGACTTCCGAAAGCATAACATTTGATAACAGATAAATCCAAATGTAAGCTGAAAGTGGTTGATCCTATTGGTATTACCGTTTGTAGTAACTCTAATCTGATTGTTGGTATTTCCTTTCGCGTGATTGTTGATGCTGCTACTATTTATTTATAGTAGTTGAACCTTTCGCTGATTATCAGTTCAAAATGATTATCAGTAAGCGTACCTTCTGCCTGCTGATAGCAGCACTGAGTATTGCCTCCCTTGTGAGTAAGTCATGAGCTTCGTTACAATAACGACAAATAATTACCTAACATCTTCTTCTCTAATTGTGTGACAGCCCCCTTGAAAGCCCAATCAAATTCGTCCGTTTTTGACGTAGACTACGTCTTACGGCAAGGGTAGGGTGTCAAATGAAAATCTAAAATATTGCGACCGTCACGAAAAACCGTACGTTTTGTACGCGAATAACTCAAATAATCCACGATAGATTTACATGATTTCTTCTTCAATCGGTCGGAAATTTTACCGCGCTCCAATTCAATTGTCAAACATTATTCTCAAACAATAGTAAACTATTGAAAATAACGCAAATATAAGGTGATGTCCTATAATGTCATTTTGCAGAGTAAATTTACCAAATTTCCTATCACAGTTTTCAAATCGAAGCAACGAACGTCTTGTATCATCTTCTTCTTCTTTGTATTAGAGAGGGACTTTAACCAATCATGTCATTCGTCTCTCCATGTACGTCTCGCATGCAGCTGAGACCGGTATAAAACACACACTTAGGAAAAATTTGCCTCATTCGTTTGGCAGCATTGAAGCTGTGCGGAGCTGGTCGCAGGTAGCTGGTCGCAGGCAGCTGGTCGCAGGCAGTTGGTCGCAGCTGCTGCATTCGTCCGGCAGCGGAGCTGGTCGCAGAGGCAGCTGGTAGTCGCGTAGCAGATGGTGGTCGCGTAGCAGCTGGTGGTGGTAAGTACCAAGGCTCTCCCAAACAGCGATCGTCGCGATGAGGTAAAATGGCGGATTATGGGGGCGGACAATCGCGTCGGTTTGTGCAAGCCGCCATCTTACCTCACCATGGCGATTGTTTCGCCGCGACTTCGAAAACGCTGCTGTTTGGGGGAAAGCGTCCTTGGAGGCGAGCAGCAGTAGGTGGAAATAATCTGTCCTTTTGAGGACAATAAATTAAAATAAAAGAGTTGTTTATTCAAGAACTAATCTTAAATTTAGTTCGGTGCTTGATTACTCAGCTGGTTGGCGCAATCCATAAATTAATAATCTGTCCTTTTGAGGACAACCAATTTTATTAAAAGAGTTGTTTATACAAGAATTAAACTTTTATTTCGTTTGGTTTGTGCGCCTAAGATCATGGTGCCGATTCGTTCGCCGCAACTGCAAAAACGCCTCCATGGAGGGCGAACCGTCGGGAAAATTTTACCCAGCTGGTTGGCGCAACCCACCAATAAATAATCAGTCCTTTTGAGGACAACCAATCCAGGTCAGAGAGTTGTTTATATAAGAATTAAATTAATATTTCGTTCGGTTTGTGCGCCATTTAATCTAGTGCCGCTTGGTTCGTCAAGACTGCAAAAACGCTACTGTTTGCGGGAGAGCCTCCATGGAAGGCGAGCAGGACAATTCTCCGTCGGTGAAAAAATTTTCCTAGCTGGTTGGCGCAACCCGCGATGAATCAATAAATCAATTCAATTTCTAATTTAAGAGAGTTATTTTAATAAGAGTTCATCTTACATTTCGGTCGATTGGCAGTCATATTGGATTATGCCAAGTCGTTACTAGGCAACTAGGCCGGTTCTTTGATTTATTTTCACCGAAAAATCCTACCAGATACAAATCCATCTTTGCTACTTTCAATTTAATATTCTCAGCTTGAGAGTTTGTTTGATTGGGATTTTCGTTTCAAATTGTCGATTAGCAGCCAGTGGTATTAGCAAAACTTGTTTTCCCTTCGTCGCATACCTTAAACCACACAAATTCCCTATCACGGACACCATTTTCGATGTCAAACATGATATTCCGAACCAACATTCTCTGCAAAATCCAATTAGTAGTGTGTTATAAACAGTTGTTCTGTTGTGTTAACGATTCGCGTTGGATAGAGTCCTACCTCTAGGAAGAAAAACTTTTTGAGAAACATAGTGAAAGTGAGAATGCCTAACCGATTTGATCCAGAACGCTTGCGCAGATTCAGGAATCGCATAAAGAGCGAACATACGGGAAATCCTCCGAAACGACCATGCACCGATGCCGAGCGAGCTCGTAGTTATCGGGTGAAATTGAAAGCAGCAAGAGGTAATGCGTTGCCAACAACTAGTTGGGACGCTGGAGAAAGTCCTTCAACTCGAGGTAGGAAATTGATATTTATTAAATTTAAATCAATTTGACAAAGTGCATGTCATCATAGCAATTGAATATCTCTCTATGTTATCGCTCCCTGTCTTAATAAATTTCAACATAGTATTAATTGTATTCTGGCGATGACATGCGTCGCGTGCTTTTACATCATACGAACCTACAAATGATATCGATACAAATAATGCGCTGAACATATTTTAATGCGTGATTATTTTCTCATGTGTTTATTTTATATTTATAAGAATTCATTTTATATTAACCAACCTTTTCTCCCATACCCATTGCACAGAATAATGATATTTTATAAAACTCACTCTCTTTCTTCTGCGAGATCTAATATATTTATATATATTTCGATTTCCTTAACGTTTTAGCCATAATGGATTCACTAATTTACCTGATATTCACATAGAAACATGAATAATAATTTCACAAGAAAACCATAGACCATATTTTAGGTACGCATTTAACCTTATATTCCCAACTATGGCCTTATGTATTCATCACATAGTAAAATGTAGAATATAAAAGTTTTCAATGGAAAAGTAAGAGTGAGCGGTTGTGTATTTTTCGAAGGGCTTATTCATACCAACACCTATATAACTAAATGAATATAGTGGGAATTTTAATGTTTTGAAATGGAATGGCCGATTGACCACATGAGAAAGTCATTTAGATGTTATAAAGTAGCTTTACATTCCGTATAGTATACCGAATATAGCCGAATGCCCGGAGCGATAATATAAATAAATGCCCGGAGCGATGAAATAAATAAACTTTACTGAAATTCGTTCGAACAAGAATCCTTAATGATATCCATATCCATCGAAAGTTTTCGACTCAAATGTTTGTAGGGGGGTTAAAACTATCATTAATTTAATAATTTTATATTCCCTAACAGATCCTCAACTATCTTCTAGGCCTTAAAGATAGTCCATCGTAAAACGTGCAACCGTGGCCGTGTCATCATTTAAACCAAAAGGCCCTTTTCAGGGCCACCAGAGAGTTATAAAGAGTGTACAAGAGAATGTTCCCACGCACTGACTTCATAAAACCAAACGGCCCTTTTCAGGGCCACCAAAGAGTTATAAAGAGTGTACAAGAGAATTTTCCCACATACTGACTTCATAAGACCAAACGGCCCTTTTCAGGGCCACCAAATAATATCTCAAGAGCGTACAATAGAATTTTCTTACATAATGGCTTCAAAACGCTGGTCTAATGTCCCATAAGAGCCGCACCCGTAATATTGTGACTTAAACTGCTTCTATCGGTATGGGTAAGCGACCGGCACGAATAATTGAAACCCTTTTAACGCTAATAATAGCCACACAAAATCTCCCTGACATTATAATGCATCAATTGGTTTAACGTAGTCTACGTCAACCGGTCGTGTCTTGTACACAACCCCACTGATTTTTTATTACCCCCCTATCTCCATTCTCCTCTTCATTCCATACTCTTATTTTTTTTTTTGAAACTTTCTGGATTACATGTGTACAAGGTCCAGAAGGCAATCAAACCGGAGCGATAAACAGAACTCGGTGGCCAAAACTCGTGCAAGAAAACTGTACAGGGAGTGGCTCACAAAACCGTTCTGCATTGTGATGGACGATGAGACCTACATTAAAGCCGACACCAAACAAATGCCAGGACAGGAACACTACGTCGCCACCTCTAAGTTGGCCGTTCCGGAGAGTGTATGGCAGAAGAAACTGTCGAAATTCGCCAAAAAATTCTTTGTCTGGCAAGCGATCTGCGGATGTGGCAAAATGAGTCAGCCCTTCATCACCTATGGGACCGTCAGCGGACAAATCTACAAGGACGAATGCCTCCAAAAACGACTACCACCCTTCTTGAGATCTCACGAAGGCCCGACACTGTTTTGGCCGGATTTGGCATCTTGCCACTATGCCCGGCCCCGTCTTAGACTGGTACAAAGATAATAATGTAGTTTTTGTACCAAAAGACGTCAACCCTCCAAACACTCCGGAACTTCGCCCAGTTGAAAAATTTTGGGCAATCATGAAGGCAAAGCACATTAAAACTCCAAAACTGATAGAAAATAAACTTGAACTAAAGAAAGTGTGGTTAAAAATAAGTTAGCAAGTCGGTCCTATCATTGCCCAAAATTTGATGAAAGGGGTCAAGGCAAAGGTGTGGGCATTTGGGTTGGGAGAAGAGGTTCAATAAACCAATGATGTCAAAACTTAACCATTTAGTAGTACTTTATTTCCAGAAAGTTTGAAAAGAATCGGGCTCAAGGAAAATTTTTGGTGACCTATTTTGTGTGTCCAAATTTCATCGAATACAGTTGCCTATACAGCGCACAATGTGCGCCTATATGTTTGAATTATGGAAAGGAGAAAAAATCCATTTTCGGGGTTGATAAATTCCGGGTTCCAACCGCGACGACAACACTTGGTTCAAAAAAGATGCAAGCAAACCCGCATAATCACAAACCATTCCTGGACCATTTCCCTTATTGTTGACGACCGTTTCCGAAATTGTTACGACATTTACCTTATAGTTGACAACTATAAACTAACAATCTTCTATAAAGTTTTATGGTTGAAGACTTCGTAATTATTTCTCGAAATCAATGATTGCATTGTCCTTGTATTGGTAAATCTATTTGAGCACATGTGTACGAAAATGAAAATGATAATCTAGTCTGAAGCTTACCACTACACGTGTATCCGTGTATGAGACGTGTGTTTGCGTTGGAAGTATTGAAATTTCCTGCAATATATTTATTTTTATTAACTCACGAGGTGACACTGCTTGTGTGTCGCTTTTCTATAAATGGGTTTTCTTCTCTCAATTGAGATGTTTTCGTGGGAAGTGTTAAGATTAACATTAAAATTAATCACTCACGAACATGAAATTCAATGATATGATTAAATTACGGCGCGACGATCAATGATCGTGTGATGGTAATTAGCTACCAGATGCCTGAAGGAACACCGAGATAAGTAGTATTCACAAATTATGAAATGGAAGGGGCTTATGTTTGGTTGTGTTGCCTAATCTAGCATCTCTTTTTTCATGTTAGATGTATAGAACCATAGAAAGATTTAACCTTCCTTGGTTATTAAAAATGACACATAAGGCATTAGGGTCAACGTAGACCGAATTTCCACCTAAACACAATGTTCAAACCCCATTTTAAAGGTAACGGTCTCGAATATACATTAGCTGTAGAAAAACCGGTTTCCAGTAACATTTGCCACCGGGAATCTGCAACAAAGGGAAGGTGGTTTTGATTTCGATGTGTAAACAGAATTGCATATTTAACATTCCAGACTAGTTGTAGAGAAATGATGCCTTGGACAAAGTTTCTCAATATGTCATTTGTCGCCTTTTGACATTATCATATTAGTTCCAGATATTACTGCAGATATGGCGCTGCAGTCTATCTTTGCCATATGAAGTTCTAAAGAGTTGACGTCTTTGGCAAAGTTTCTCAGTATTTCATTTGTCGTCTTGTGATATTATCATATTAGTTCCAGATCTTTTAGCAGAGGTGGAGCTGTAGTCTATGTTTGTCATATGAAGCTTGCGAGAGTTGCCGTCTTAGGCATAGTTTTTCGGTGTGTAATATGTCGTTTTCTGTCATTATCATTATTCCAACTATATGTAGTTCTAGAGAGATGCCATCTTCAGCAAAGTTATTGAATGTGTCGAGGATCTTCTTATTTGTTGTCTTTGTTCAGTATGTTATATGAAGGCATTTCACATTATCATATTTGTTGCAGATTGTGCTGCAGAGAAGTAGTTTATACCAGGCAAATGAAGATTCAGGCAAATACCGTTTTCAGCGAAGTTATTGAATGTGTTGAAGATTGTGACTTGAAATTACATGAAATCAGAGATAGCATAATAGTCTATTTTTACTGTTTTCAAAGATACTCCAAATGTCATGGACATTTTTTTTAATTATCAGATTTGTTTTAGATTGTACCGGCAAGATGGCACTGTAATCTATCTGTATCTAGAGAATTCCTGTCTGGTACAACATTTATCAGATTATTAAATTGTTATTTGACAGATTGTTAACTGTAATTTTATCATAGTGATTTTACTCCATTTGGCAAAGATAGACTGCAGCGCTATCTTAGTGGTAAGACCTGGAATTAATATTATAACGTCAAAATACGACAAATGGCATACCGAGAAATTTTGAACCAGACGGCAACTCTCTAGAGCTCAATTTGGCAAAGATAGACTGCAGCGTCATCTTTGCGGACCCATTTGGAACTAATCTGATAATATCAAGCAACTACATTTTACATTCTCAACAAATTTACCGATTATAACAACTCGCTATAGATTTTTTGACAAAGATAGGCTGCAGCGCCATCTCTGCGGTACGATCTGGAACTAATGTGATTATTTCAAATGTCTTTATTTTACACTAGCTGAACCTGGTGCGTGTGCTGCTACGCTTGCAACTTAATTATGGGAAATTTAATATAACTGGCAGGTTTTTTTTTCTTGATTAAGCAGGGGTTCAAACTTCTATCAAAACATGCTTCTTACCCGAGAAATATACGTTTTTTGTTTAAGTAAGCTGGATAATTCTCATTTTTGGTATAAATTTGTGTTTCATTTGTATGGGAGCCCTCCCTTTTAGAGGGGGTGGTTTCTCAAACCACCATACAATCATTGCCTTCAAAACCCCCACATGCCAAATTTGACTCGATTTGCTTGATTAGTTCTCGAGTTATGAAGAAATTAGTGTCTCATTTGTATGAGAGCCCCCCTTCTTGAGAGAGTAGGGGTCTCAAACAATCATAAGAACCTTCCCCAGCCCCAAAAACCCCTGCATACAAATTCTCCCGTTGGTCGGTTCAGAACTTTCCGAGTCTATAAGCGTCTGACAGACAGACAACAGCCAGAAATTCATTTGTATGCATATAGAAATCTACACACTTAGAAAATTTTACAGTATTCGGTAATTTTTTATCGAACTTTCAACAGCTGAACGTTCGGTAATCTGTTCGGTAATTAAATCAATTACCGAACGTTCGGTACTCAAATTTTTTGATGAACTGTCAAAAACTACCGTACAGTTCGGTAATGGAAGATTTGATGATCTGTCAAAAATTACCGTGCAGTTCGGTAATTAGTGTAGTCTGGTATCGAACCGTTTCGGTATTTTTTTTATCGTTAAACTCCAAAATATTCGGATGTCATTGGTTTATAAATATATTAAACAAAACTATATTTGTGGTTATTTCGACCGGGACTGTGAGGTCTTTCCAGCATATGGCGCAGTCAACGAAATACTACGAACGATGAGTGTCGACTGCATCTGATGATGGTCAGTGAAGTTGTCTTCCACCTGTAGATGGATACAATGTAGCAAGTATATTTTGCATGTGTATCATTTAGAATAAAAATCCCTTTTTACATCGAACCTATTGATTGTTACCTAAGCTGTAATTAACGCTGGTTTATTTTCTACATACATACATGGAATAATTAAAATTAATCAATATCCAAACCACCTTCTGGACAATCGATCACTGGAACCACGAGACTTCATAGAAAATGGCTGACAGTTTGACAGTTTTGACACAGTTACCCTTGACTTTACCGGGCTTCGGTGATTCAGAGTTCGTTTAACGTTTTGTTCGGTAAAGTGCTTAGTGCTTCAGTGATTGTTTATTTTTACCGTATGGATTGTATTTTTTTTTTCTACCGTATACGGCAAATAAAATTCGACATTACACATCGTTCGGCAAAGTGTTACAAAATTACGGTAACATTGTTTATGTTTACCGGAAAATCGGTAATATGTTATGTTTACCGAAATATTTCGTCAATTTTTTTTACCGAACAGGAAAATCGAATTTAAGTGTGTAGCCTCCAAAAACCCCCATGTGCCAAATTTGGTTTTATTTGCTTGATTTGTTCTCGAGTTATGCAGAAATTCGTGTTTCATTTGTATGAGAGACCCCTCTTTCAGTGAGCGGAGGAGTCTCAAACCACAATAGAAACATTTCTTGCCTTCGAAAACCTCCACATGCCAAATTTGGTTCCATTAACTTGATAAGTTCTCGAGTTATTCAGAAATATGTATTTCATTTGGTATATGAACCCTCCTTTCATAAAAGAGGGGCTCGAGTCAACTTAGAAACATTTCTTGCCTTCAAAAACCTCAACCTGCCAAATTTGGTTCCATATGCTTGATTAGTTCTCGAGTTATGCACAAATTGGTGTTTCATTTGTATTGAAGCCCCCTTTCTAGAGATGGAAGGAGTCTAAAACTATCATAAGAACCTCGGTCGGCCCCAGAAACTCCTGCGTACAAAATTTCACGTCGATTGGTTCAGTAGTTTTCGATTATATAAGGTTCAGACGGACAGACAGACAGAAATTGATTTAAATTTCAGTTTCATTTGTATGAGAGCCCCCTTTCTAGGAGAGAGGAGAGTTCTCAAACCACCATAGAAACATTGTTCACCTCCAGAAAACCCCACATGCCAAATTTGGTCCCATTTGCTTGATTAGTTCTTGCGATATGCAGAAACTTCTGTTTCATTTGTACGGGAGCCTCCTTTTCTAGAGAGAAGAGGGATCTCAAACTACCATAGAAACAGTTTTGCCTCCAAAAACTTCCGCATGCAAAATTTGGGTTCCTTTGCTTGATCAGTTCTCGAGTTATGCAGAAATTTGTGCTTCATTTGTATGAGAGCCCCCCTTTCTAGAGAAGGGAGGGGTCTCTAACTATGTTAAGAACCTTCCCCGGCCCCAAAAACTCTTCAGTAGTCTCCGAGCCTATTAGGTTCAGACAGACAGACAGACAGACAGACAGAAATCCATTTTTATATATATAGATTCTCAACAACTTTGCTGGAGACGGCAACTCTCTAGAGCCTCAGTTGGCAAAGATAGCCTGCAGTGCCATCTTGGTGGTGCAATTTGGAACTTATCTGATAATATCAAGTGACTACATTTTATATTTACAACAACTTTAGCGAAGGCGGCAACTTTCTAGCGATTCATTTCACAAAGATAGACTGCAGCGCCATCTCTGCAGCACGATTTGGAACTAATATGATAATATCAAAAGACTATTCGTTACGCACTGAGAAACTTTGCTCAAGACACCACCCAAGTAACATTGCCAAAACTATCCAGCTTTAATAAGTTTGATTAAGGTTTAATGAAAGCCACTAGAAATCAATTTGGTTTTATTACCCAACAAACATCGGTGTTGAGTTAGAGCTTGTTCATACAAATTTGGAGGAGCTATTCAGCTATTCTAGAAGAAACAGCTGCATAGCTTCTCCAAATTTGCTTGAACAAGCTCTAATTCAACACCGATGTTTGTTGGGTATGACACTAAGACGTGCCAATAGGGTTCATATTTTTAATCAGCTTTATGAGAAACTACACAGCTTTTTTCAACAATCTTAAAACCTTGTTTTCTCAAATTCCTTTTACTCCTATCAAAGGTTTTATTTCGACTTTGTGAACTCGTAAAATGCTGTTTTGAAATGCCGTTTTTAGGACTCATTCATATTATCTTATCATGGCCAGTTGAAAAAGCATTTTAAAACCTTTTTGCCTCCATTCAATGCATTAAACGGCAAATTGGCATTGAGGGAAGTCACAAAATGATCAAAAAGTTTTATAATAGCCATTGCGAAGATAAATTGGCAAAAAACTGTGATTTTTCCCAATAGCCATATTGAAATTTTAGAAATAATTGAAATGTGGAATAATAAATGCACCAAATTTTAAATGTAATGCAAATTAACTATAGATCAGAGTCCAATTTTTGCATTCTTTCAGATAACCTTATTGAATTCCATCCATTTTCAAGAAATTCATGATTAATTTATCGAACATATTTGTTTTAATTTTGTTTTTGTTGTTGTTAACTTGCATAACAGTAAATTGTATCTAAGAAAAAAGTTCTTGTGTTGTTTGATAGCAAAATATCTAAAACAAATTGAGTTTTTTTACAGCGTTTCATGCTCCAAATCATATGTGCATTTTTTTATGGTGAATAATGGCACGATAAGAGCCAAAAATTAATACGCCTCTGAAATGAAAATGAAAATCCCTTCCAATTGGGGCTGGAAGTTTTGTTGAAGAAAGTGGTGCAAGAGGAAGTCGTGCAAGAGGAAGTGGAGTGAGAGAAAGCTTTACAGCAGGAAGAAAGCGTTCTTTTAGGAGTATCGCGGAGACCTGTATGGAATTGCAAAACGATTTTTTGATTTGCAAAATATCACAAAACATCGATTGTCCCTACAAGCAGAAGCCACAGAGGTTGTACTGCGGGAATTTTATTCGCCATCTGCGAACTGAGCATCCGGAGCTCGCCCGCGCGCGCGGATTATTTAAAGATGACGATGGAGGATTAAATCATCCAACAAAAAAACGACGGGTTACAAAAGTTGGCGTTCCCATCGACCAGCAAACTGTTGTTGAGGCAGTCATTAGGATGACGGGGGTGGAACATATGCCGATAGTTAAAATGGAATCCAAGGGTCTGAAAATGCTGCTGGATCCAATCTGCGAATCGCTGGGAATGACAATAAATGCAGTAAACGTAGTCGAGCACATAAGTGTATGCTCAGCACAAATTAAAAAGCACATTCAAGAAGAAGTGAAAGAAAAATTGATTTCGATTAAAATCGATTCCGCCTCCCGCCACGGCCGACATATCCTTGGTATAAATATACAATTTTGGGATGGCAAAGATGTGATGATCCGTACTCTCGGTAAGGTCATTTTATTTGAATAATTCATTTAATTTGGAGGTGTGTGTAGGAGGCTGCTACGCATACCGCGTCCCCAGACGTCCCAGTCCTTGACACATCCTCTGGACCAAGTTATCCGGAGTCGTGTCGCGACCGCATACGGCCATCATGCCGGATCTCGCGCCGTCGAAGCGGGGACATGCGAAAGGCTACATATTTCTGCAGTTTCTTCGACTCCCGCGCACTCACTGCATGCGGAGGACTGTGCATGCCCCATATTTATGCAGGTATTGTCTAAAACAGCCCGTGGCCAGACAATATCTGCGTTAAGTGGAAGTTCACTTCACCGTGTCGCCTACAGACCCACACGGTTAGTTCCGGGATTAGTCGGTGGGTCCACCGACCTTTGGTGGAGTTGTTCCATTCCCTCTGCCACTTAACCATGGATGCGGCTCTAGTGGTCTTTCGGATACCTCTTGTTCCTAGTTGCTCGAAGCACTCTACGTCCTCTTTTATGACGATGCCTATTGGCATCATCCCCGCTAGGACGCAGGTATGCACTCACCACTCTTAGGCACATAAGCCTGTGTGTACTCTCGAGCTTATTTGCGTAGCTCTTGGTACTCAAGGCGGTGATCCATGCCGGCCCGCCGTACCTAAGTATGGACAGGGCGACACTGGCCAGGAGTTTACGCTTACTCCCTTGCACCGCCGAGCTATTCGACATCATGCGGGATAATGCCGATATAGCCATAGAGGCTTTCTTGCAAGCGTAATCGACGTGACTGACAAAGGACAGCTTGTCGTCGATCATAACCCCCAAGATACCTCAAGAACCTCTTCGATTCTACTGTGCAGTTACCTGCACTAATCGTCACATGTTGCTCCGATTTTCGATTGTTCACCACCGTGACCTCGGTCTTATGGTGGGCTAGCTCCAATTGCCTGGAGCTCATCCATCTCTCCACAATGCCAATGGAGTGTGAGGCCGTTAACTCGACCTCCTCGATGGATTCACCACATATCTCCGGGTGATATCGTCTGCGAACCCGACGATCTTTACCCCGCTCGGGAACTCAAGCCGCAGTACCTCGTCGTACATCGTGTTCCATAACACCGGACCCAGGATCGAACCTTGCGGGACGCCTGCGGTGATCTGCACACGTTTCTGGCCTGCCTCTGTATTATATACCAGTACGCGATTCTGGAAGTAGCTTCCGAGAATCTTGTACAGGTACCCAGGAACCTGAAGGCGTTGGAGCGAGTCGGCGATAGCCGCCCAACTGGCGCTGTTGAACGCATTCCTCACGTCAAGGGTGACTGGATCTCCTGGTGGCTTCTAATGCTGGTAGCAACACGAGGGTCTACAAGATTTTCCAGGCGTCTGGGAAGACGCCCTCGTCCAGACACTTTTGCATCACCACCTGAACATTCCGGGATCCAGCAAGATAGCCGTCTTGATGGCCAGGTTCGAGATACATCCGGTCCCGGCGCTTTGTTCACCTTTAGCGACTTTGCTTTCCGCAATGAGTTCATCATTCGTCACCGTCGCCTCGTCGCCGACCCCCGTTGTGCCGTTGTCGGTGCCCACGTGGTCACGGGTGTTCGGCTGAGCGTTACGCTTCCGTCGCTATGACAGCGTTAAGGTCACAGGATACTGGAACGCTGGTCATGGGACACGTCTACGGCGGCGGGGGGCCATGGACTTGGGTCGTGGCTCGGAAAGAGTCCCCCAACGATCACCTGCAGCAGCTCTGATGAACGCTCGGTTGGAGCCGCCGATCCTCTGGTTTTGGCCATTACAAGCCCCACGGATTCGTATTGGCCTTCTGACACAGACCCTCGAAGCAGGCTCGCTTGCTGGCCTTTATCTCCCTCTTTAGTGCGGCCTTCGCGGCGACTAGCGCCCCTCTGCGCTCGATTCTATCGGCGTCTGACCGCGCTCTTTGCGCCCTCCGTCTTGCGTGGAGGCATGTTCTTCGGAGGTCGGCGATCGACTCCGTCCACCAATACACCAGCGATCTTCCATTCCTCGGTTTGACTTCCCTCGGCATGGTCGCATCGCACGCTCGTGTAAGTGTCATAACGAGTCTTTCGCCGCAAGGTTCCTGGGTTTCGCGTAAGTTTTGTTCCCTCCAAGCGCCTCTTTAAAAACCTCTACATCAAAGTAGGACGTCCTCCATCTGCGGGCGAAGATAGGTGGATGCTCCTCCTTCCGCACGCTGCCTTGTATTGTGGACGATGCAATAACGTACCGCCAAGTGGTCGCTAGGTGCGTAGCCATCATCCACCCTCCAATTGCTAATTAGCCCAGGACTGCTAAATGTTATATCGATAATCAGTTCCGCTCACATTTCTATGGTAGGTACTCCTCACCGGGCACCCCCGTTGGCTAGGTCTACATTGAGCCTAGCCAAGGCCTCCAAGAAGAATCTGGCCCCTAGGGTTGGTAAGGCGGCTCCCCCACTCCCGAGCGCCCAAGCGTTGAAGTCCCCCGCTATGACCAACGAGTTCCAGGCCAGTTAGCTCCGTTGTCATCCGATCAAGCATATTGGAAAACTGTTCGATCGACCAGCAAAGCGGGTGCATGCTTGGCTGCACGGAAGAACACTCCATTCACTTTTACAACCACGAAGCCTTCGTTTGTGTTGGACACAACCTCCTGAACCGGGTACTTACCCGTCGTCCATAATGCCGCCATATTAGCCCTGTCCGCAAAACCAGTTCCACGTTGCCCGGGTGGGATGCGGTATGGGTCGGAAATTGTGGCGATATCCAGTTCTGAAACTCGCTAACTGTCTGACACAGCAGTTGCTGGGCTGCCCTGCAATGGTTCAGGTTTAGTTGGGTTACCTGCATTACGGTTGGCTCGTTTGGACCTTACCCCTTAGCGGCGGTATAGCCCCCCATGACGTGCTTATCGTCCGGTTTCCCGGCGCACATCAAGCATTTGGGGGGACCTTTGCAATCCCGCGCCTTGTGGCTAGTGCTGCCACACCTTCTGCATGTGTTGCTCCTATCTGGGCCTTTGCATTCCCAGGACATGTGCCCGCTCTCTAGGCATCTGAAACATGCCTTCGGCGGCTGGTGCAAGGCCAAGGTGGGCATATTGACCATCCCACCTTCACCTTCGCCACTTTCAACGCCGCGTCTGCGTCGACTGCCGCTACCCTCAGGGTTGCCACCTGGGTCACCCGTGGACCTTTCCTCGAACGTATGTGCGCGGCGGCAACCTCGACCTTGCACTGTTCCTTCAGTGCAGTGGAGATCTCGTCTGCCTCGGTATTGATCTCATCCAGGTTTTCACCTGGATCGTCACCTGC